>LT669795.1:9333257-9449941 GCA_900128785.1 Arabis alpina
TAATTCAGTAGTGTAGAATGCTTAGTGTTTGTGTTAGATTGGTTGCCTGTGATAGAAAGTTAGGTTGCTTAGCACTTGGGAATTGTGTAGGGACCTTGTTTGTAGGTGGGTGTGAATCCCACGTGTTGTTTGATGCTGGAGCATCGAATTGCTTCATTACTCCGGACCATGCCGAGAGAAGTGGTATCCGGAGTGACGCTGGTGAGCGGACTGGACCGGTTATGGTTGCTGGAGGAGAATTTCTAGCTACGCATGGCCGGGCGAAGGAGGTGGATATTCTGGTAGCGGGAGAGTTGATGCCAGCTGACTTAGTGATTAGTCCGGTGGAACTGTACGATGTTATCCTTGGTATGGATTGGTTGAATCGGTACAGAGTCCATCTGGATTGTCATCGGGGTCGAGTGGTATTTGAACGCGAAGGTGGTAGGTTGGTTTACCAAGGAGTGAGACCGACTTCAGGTAGTCTTGTGATCTCCCTTGTTCAAGCTGAGGCAATGATTGAGAGGGGTTGCGAGGCTTACTTGGCCACGATAGTAATGCCGGAGGCGGTCGGTGGGGTTGCTGTGAGAGATATTCGGGTCGCTCGAGATTTTGAGGATGTCTTTCAGTCGTTGCAGGGATTGCCGCCATCTCGGTCGGATCCTTTCACGATTGAGTTAGAACCCGGAATGACGTCGTTGTCTAAGGCGCCTTACCGAATGGCTCCAGCAGAGTTGGCGGAATTGAAGAAGCAGTTGGAGGACTTATTGGAGAAGGGGTTTATTCGACCAAGTACTTCACCGTGGGGAGCACCGGTGTTGTTTGTGAAGAAGAAAGATGGTAGTTTCCGGTTGTGCATCGATTATCGAGGGCTAAACCGAGTCACCGTGAAGAACAAGTATCCTCTTCCGCGAATTGATGAGTTGCTAGATCAGTTGAGAGGGGCTACTTGGTTTTCTAAGATTGACTTGGCATCCGGTTACCACCAGATTCCGATAGACGAAGCAGATGTTCGGAAGACGGCTTTCAGGACTCGATATGGGCATTTTGAGTTTGTAGTAACGTCATTCGGGTTAACGAATGCACCTGCGGCATTTATGAGGTTGATGAACGGAGTTTTCCAGGAGTATCTGGATGAGTTCGTAATCATCTTCATTGATGATATTCTGGTCTATTCGAAGAGTCTGGAGGAACATGAGGTTCATTTGACGAAAGTTCTGGAGAAGTTGCGGGAACAGAAGCTTTTTGCGAAGCTGAGTAAGTGCAGTTTCTGGCAGAGAGAGATGGGATTTTTAGGTCACATCGTTTCTGTAGAAGGAGTTTCTGTGGTTCCTGCGAAGATTCAGTCTATCCGAGATTGGCCTAGACCGAGGAATGCAACTGAGATCAGGAGTTTTCTTGGGTTGGCAGGCTACTATCGGAGATTCGTCAAAGGTTTTGCGAGTATGGCTCAGTCTATGTCGAAGCTGACGGGAAAGGATGTTCCTTTTGTGTGGTCGGCAGATTGTGAGTTGAGTTTCGCGAAGCTAAAGACGATGTTGACTAGTACACCAGTATTGGCGTTGCCTGAACCGGGTGAGCCTTATGTGGTATACACAGATGCTTCGGGAATTGGCTTGGGTTGTGTGTTGATGCAGCAGGGTAAGGTGATTGCTTATGCTTCAAGGCAGTTGAGGAAGCATGAGGGCAATTATCCTGTTCATGACTTAGAGTTGGCTGCAGTGATCTTCGCATTGAAAATCTGGAGGTCTTACTTGTATGGTGGCAGAGTTCAGGTGTTCACTGATCATCATAATCTGAAGTACATTTTTACTCAGCAGAATTTAAATGTACGACAGAGGCGATGGTCAGAATTGTTGGCTGATTACGACTTGGACATTGTTTACCATCCGGGTAAGGCTAACACTGTAGCTGATGCTCTTAGTCGGAGAAGGTATGATTCATCTCAGGAGCGGGATGTGGAGAATTTGGTGAGCATGCTGAGTACTTTGAGGTTATGTGTTACTCAGAGGAACCGCTGGGTTTAGCGGCGGCAGATCAGGCGGATCTATTGAGCAGGATCCGAGTAGCCCAGGAGCAGGATCCGGTGTTGTTAGATCTCTCCAAGGTTGCTGGTTCCGAATATCAGGTTTCTGTTAACGGGACTATCTTGGTGCATGGTCGAGTCTGTGTTCCTAAGGATGAGGACTTGAGGCAGGAAGTTATGAGAGAAGCTCATGCGAGTAAGTTTTCGATTCATCCAGGAGCGACTAAGATGTATCGGGATCTGAAACGATACTATCATTGGGTCGGGATGAAGAGAGATGTGGCGGATTGGGTTGCAGCTTGCAATGTGTGTCAGTTGGTGAAAGCTGAGCACCAAGTTCCTAGTGGCTTATTACAGAGTCTACCTATTCCAGAGTGGAAGTGGGACATGATCGCTATGGATTTCGTGGTAGGGTTGCCGGTTTCTCGGACCTATGACGCGATTTGGGTGATTGTGGATCGTCTGACTAAGTCAGCACATTTTCTGGCCATTAAGAAGACAGACGGAGCGGAGGTCTTGGCTAAGAAGTATGTGAAGGAGATTGTGAGGTTGCATGGAGTGCCAGCAAGTATTGTGTCGGATAGAGATCCGAGGTTTGCTTCAGTGTTCTGGAGAGCTTTTCAGGCTGAGATGGGCACTAAGGTGCACATGAGTACAGCTAATCATCCGCAGACGGATGGGCAGTCCGAAAGGACGATTCAGACACTGGAAGATCCGTTGAGGATGTGCGTGCTAGATTGGGGTGGTCATTGGGCGGATCACTTGAGTTTGGTGGAGTTCGCATATAACAACAGTTTTCAGGCGAGTATCGGAATGGCTCCTTTTGAGGCGTTGTATGGGAGGCCATGTCGTACTCCGCTATGTTTTACCCAAGTGGGGGAGAGGAGCATCTTTGGGGCTGATTTTGTTCAGGAGACGACGGAGAAGATCCGTGTTGTGAAGCTGAACATGAAAGAGGCTCAGGATCGGCAGAAGAGTTATGCCGATAGGAGAAGGAAAGAGTTGGAGTTTGCAGTCGGAGATCGAGTGTATCTCAAGATGGCGATGATGCGGGGTCTGAACAGGTCCATATCTGAGGATAAGCTGAGTACGAGGTACATGGGTCCGTTCCGGGTTGTGGAACGTGTGGGACCAGTTGCTTATCGGTTGGAGCTGCCTCCGATTATGGAGAAATTCCATGATGTGTTTCATGTTTCGAAACTCAGGAGATGCTTGCATGCTTCTGAGGAGGTAGCAGTGACGATTCCTGTAGATCTTCAGCCAAATCTGACTGTTGGGATGAGGCCGGTTAGGATCCTTGAGAGAAGTATCAAGGTTCTGCGCCGGAAGAGAGTGCCGTTGTTGAGAGTCTTGTGGGACTGTGACGGTATTCAGGAGGAGACTTGGGAACCAGAGGCAAAGATGAAAACGAAGTTCAAGAAGTGGTTCGAGAAGCAAGCAGAAGAGTGAATTCGTTTTCTTTGTGGTTTCCAGTTTCAGTTTTTGTGTGTGATCACCGTGTGTGGTGAAGTTTTTGGTCGTGGATTTTTGTATTTTCATTAAGTTGTAATGATTATGACATTTTTCCAGTGAATAAGAAAGTGTTTTTCTTATGGGTTTGACTTGAGAGTCATATGGTTGTGGTTAGAGAACCCCGAAATGGAAGTTTTATTGCGGATAGAACTTGCCGGTTTCGGTGGGGACTCTATCGGTTTGTGTGTGTGTGTGTGAGAGAGAGAGTCTCAGGATAAAAGTTTTACGGTAGTTAGAACTGTCTAGTTCCGGAGAGACTCTGCGGGGACATCCGAGGTGAGGGATGGTCCGGGTGATCTGTGAGGATCACGATTGTGATGGTATTCCGGGAGGGGAATATCATGTGAGACCTTAGGAGGTAGTTCCGGTCAGAGGTGCATTATAAACGTTAGGAATTGATTGCATAGCTCAGAGTTAGACCTCGGTCTTTCTTGGAGATTAGTCTCCGACAGATCTTGAGAGATGCGTCTCTCCGGGGGACAGTGGGTTCCCCGCATACCGATCGTTCGTCAGGACTGCGCGGACTGAGATCGTGAGGGTATGGGGATAGTTTGGGAGGTTGCGACCTCTGGCAGATCTCTGCATACCGAGAGCTTGATAGACTGTGTGTCTTGATGGATTGAGGTGTGTGGAGATGATTGAGTATCGAACACCGTCAGGACTGCGCGGACTGAGGTGGGTTGATACTAGACACCTAGAGCTGAGGGGTGACGATCCCAAAGCTAGATGGTGGTTATGAGCTATGGGCAATCAATGTCTGAGACGGGTCTATGTGCATAGGACGGTTGTGAACCTCGGGAAGGTCTGGGAGATGTAGTCTCCGGTGTTGCTGGCGGGTTAGGCCAGGGTAGATTGTTGAGTAGTGTTAGAGGATTCGAGGGCGAATCCAGTTTTAGTGGGGGAGAATTGTGACGCCCGTAAACCATTTTTGGTCAAATGGAGGGGCTGTCGATCGACACACATGGTGTCTGTCGATCGACAGGGCTCTTAAGGGGCTGTCGATCGACACACCTAGGGTATGTCGATCGACAGGTGCTCGAATTGGCTGGTTTTCTGGTTCGATTTAAGTTGTTCAATTGGACCGGGCCGGTTTGGGTAAACCCTAGGGCTTCGTATTTAAGGGTTTTTGGCCGCATTTGAGCGAACCAAAGTCCCAAAAAACAGAAACAGAGAGTTTGAGAGGAGTTTCTCTTGTTCCTGATAGTTTGTGGATTAGGGTTTTGTTCTGGATCGATTTGAAGAGGAATTTCGTGGTGATTGTAGCTGAATCTGTTTCTAGCCTCATAATCCAGCAAATTCTATCCGAAAATCTAAGGTGAGTGCGTGACCATGGCTTCTGGGCCGGTGGATTCGTTAGGGTTGTATGGTGGTAGGTTAAAACTGATTGATTGTGATGATTGATGTTGAAACTGTTTGTTTTGTTGCTTGTGGATTGCTTGGATTATGTTTGTGTGTGCAGGTTTCGTGTTAACGTAGAGGAGGAATCGATCCGAGAGGATATTGATCGATTTCCCATGAATCTGCGACGACCTGTCGATCGACAGCACTTGGGTGTGTCGATCGACAGGGGTCACACGAGAGCTGTCGATCGACACCTAGAGGTTGTGTCGATCGACAGGTAATCGAGGAGCTGTCGATCGACACCTAGTGGTTGTGTCGATCGACATGGTCTTGTGGAGCTGTCGATCGACAGGCACCGTGGGTGTGTCGATCGACAGGGCTCCGTTGAGCTGTCGATCGACAGGCACCGTGGGTGTGTCGATCGACAGGTGTGAACAGGGGTGTCGATCGACACCTAGTGGTAGTGTCGATCGACAGGCCGCCTGTTGGGCTGTGGTTGAGCCGTGTTGTTGTGTGTTGTGTGATTGTTTGATGCGTGTTTGCCTGAGCGGATCCATCGCGTCTGTGTGCGCAGTCGTAGATGGGAGGACCGTCTCACTGGGTATTTATGATAATACTCACGCATCTCTTTTTTCCATGTGATGCAGGTAAAGGCAAATTGTGATCGTGGAATCATGGCAACGAAGAGGGAGATGATCTAGGGTCTCGTGTTGGGTGTTGCTGTGTGATTTTGTTATTGTTCCCTTTCTGTTTTAGAACTCCGCTAGGTTGTTGGTTTTAGTGAATTGGAAGTGTGTTGAATTGGTTTAGTATTTTTAATGAAATGGAATTTCTTGGTTATTATTGTGTTATCCGCTGTTGATTGTTTCCTTGAGTTGCTTGGTTGTTGAGGATAGCATTTATGGGAATGCTAATCCGAGACCAAGGGTTTAAATGTTTTAAAAAAAAAAAAAAAACGGGTCGGGTCGTTTCAAGAAACATCGGAAAAACAATCCATTGTAGCTTAAAATTTTCCTGACCATCATTATGGTACAAGTTAAGTTAGCTCTCTATCGATTCAATTACATTTTTATCACCTCATTGATGTTGACTCACATTCACATAAGACGAACATAAAAAATCACTCAAAACACCACCAATTATGAATCTGGTGTAATAAAACAAGTTCCACATGCTGCCACCAAAATATTCTACAAGATCATCAAAATGTTTAATATACAATTCATGCATTTATCTTCTTTTTTTTTCTAAACAATTCATGCATTTATCATGAGGCTGTTTGGCACATTTGTTTAAGAAATCATACATAAAATTTTATCTTGTGGTTATTGACATATTATAATTAAAGGGAAATTTGTCTTAACAATGTTAATACATAACATTTTGTTTACTATGATCCATATTCAAAATCGCAATAAGAATCAACAACAAAAACCATGATGTGATTAGATGATTCAAATCATAGTCCTTTGTAAACTGAAATATGAATCTTTCAACAACATAATCACCATACAATTGGTTAATTTTTCATTAAATTTTGCTTTACTGACCCAAATCCACAATGGTCATGTAACCCCACTAAGAATTCTCTTATTTAATTCGAAATCCAGCACACAAAGATCATCATAGGTGGCCCAAATCACTTATCCAAAAATGCTCTCGTCTTTGTAAAACTTATTTAAGTCATTCATTTCATTAAAAAAACTTATTCTGGTCATCATCACCAAACTTATAAAAAATCGATTAAATTTGTTATTAAATTCGGTGAAAAAAACTGTTAGAGCATGTGTATTGTAGACACCCTCGTAGATGTATAAAGTATTGTACAATTAAATTTAATTAATTTTTATTAGAATGAATGTCTAAAACCATTTAAAGTATCGATCCATTTTGTGGTTTTAGACACTTATTCTAATAAAAGTTAATTCTAAAATATTTTGGACACCATCTCCCACTTGCTCTAGCAATGAAAACCAACGAAACGGCTGGATCGGACAGGTCACGGGTCCATAACCAGAAAGCCAATGTGGTCCGACCTTTAATTCGTTAGCTGAATAAATCCGAAACAAAACAAAAACAAAAAACAAATTTGATTGGTGTCAAGAACACACAGCGAAACAGCTCTTTTTGTCTCTCTCGACTGATCTAGAATCCCTAATTCCACAAGATTGAAAGGTGTAGAACAAACCCTCTACGATTAGGTTCATAATCCTCCTCGAGACTCATCAAAGTCCGTAGCTTTCTTCTGGTGTCAGAAATCAGAAATGCCTCTTATTCATCGGAAAAAGCCGACGGAGAAAGCACCACAACCTGAGGAGGAGGTACTTGATGAAGGTTCCCAACACAAACATCACGATTCGAAAACCCATAAGAAATCGAATAATGGAATCGAGAAAGTGAAGTGGTCTTGTATCGATTCGTGTTGTTGGTTTATTGGGTGTGTATGTGTAACATGGTGGTTCCTTCTCTTTTTATACAACGCAATGCCTGCGAGCTTTCCTCAGTATGTAACGGAAGCGATCACGGGTCCTTTACCTGACCCACCTGGTGTGAAGCTTAAGAAAGAAGGTCTTAAGGCGAAGCATCCTGTTGTGTTTATACCTGGGATTGTTACTGGTGGGCTTGAGCTTTGGGAAGGTAAACAATGTGCTGATGGTTTGTTTAGGAAACGCTTGTGGGGAGGAACTTTTGGTGAAGTCTATAAAAGGTACTGTTTTTATGTTGGGGATTTGGGTTTGGATCTGATGAGATCACACATTTGTTGCTTTGTTGAACATGAGAGTATCTAAGGAAACAGATTTGAGTGTTCATTTTTGGATCTAAGATGGAGTTGCTTTTGAAGTTGTTCATAACATGTTGCTCCCTTTATTGTTATTGAATGTACGGTTGGTTGGTTGTATGGATTGTATGATGAAATAGTGTCTATTTTGTTCTGTTAGGAATAGAGAAAAATGTGTTTAGATAGTGATATTTGGATGGTTGCTTTATTTCTTTCAACTATTTGTATGTGCAATTATGGCTAGTATCTTTTGTCCTTCTGTTCAACTTGCTTTTCTCAAGTTGCTTCTGAGAATTGGAAATGTGATTTTCAAAGTTTCCCACAATGGGTCTATAGTCATATGTCTTGTATTTTTGGGTTTGCATCTATTTTAATTTGTTACTGATGATAGTATCTTACCTAATTGATGATTTCTTTGATCCAGGCCTCTATGTTGGGTGGAACACATGTCACTTGACAATGAAACTGGGTTGGATCCTGCTGGTATTAGAGTTAGAGCTGTATCAGGACTTGTGGCTGCCGATTATTTTGCTCCGGGTTACTTTGTCTGGGCAGTGCTGATTGCTAACCTTGCACATATTGGATATGAAGAGAAAAACATGTACATGGCTGCATATGACTGGAGGCTTTCGTTTCAAAACACAGAGGTTATTTTCTCAGAAAATCTATCTTGTATTCTATTCCATTTCACGTTTCTTTCTTTATTGCTTACGGCTTAGAAATGTTTCATCTTGGATTATTAGGTGCGTGACCAGACGCTAAGCCGTATGAAAAGTAATATAGAGTTGATGGTTTCTACCAATGGTGGCAAGAAGGCGGTTATAGTTCCACATTCCATGGGGGTCTTGTATTTTCTACATTTTATGAAATGGGTTGAGGCACCAGCTCCTATGGGTGGTGGGGGTGGGCCTGATTGGTGCGCAAAGCATATTAAGGCGGTGATGAACATCGGTGGACCATTTCTTGGTGTTCCAAAAGCTGTTGCTGGGCTTTTCTCTGCCGAAGCAAAGGATGTTGCAGTTGCCAGGTATTGAATAGTTGATTGCACTTTTGATGATCAGAACCTTGGCCCTGGAATTCAAACCTATTCTAGTAGATATCAATTCTAATAACAGTGCTATATTATCGCTTATACAAATACTGACATTGGTTGATCAATTTTGCTGCTTATGAAACTGTAACTCTCTTGAGGTGTATATAACTGATGATTTGTCAATTTGATCATGATGGTTACGGCAATCGGGTGGAAGAGTGAACTTCTATGACACTTTGAGGTTTATGTTATTTTGATTTTGCTGTTAGCGATCAGCAAGTTGTGCTCATCTTTTTTTTTTTAGCAACTAGTGTCTAACTCAATTCTGACAATTTTCTTTGCCACTGACAAAGAAATGACTGACGACTTTTAGGCAATCTAAGTATAGACCTATTGAAAGAAACATTCAAAGTCAGTGTCTTCTCAATTTCGTGCACATTGTCCCCTTGTCCTGTTTAGTTTCTTAGCTTTGATCAAAATACTCGTCATCTTGTCATTTTGTGGGCATCGTATTTTGCTAATAGAAAGCTCTCGAGCTTCCATTCTTACGTTCTTTACCAATTTCTGATGTTTCTGCTTCTTTCAGTTTCCCTCTATATGCATATCTATGGTCTTTTATTGCTGGTTAATTACAGAATTGTTGGTTTAGTTGCACTTTTAGTCACTTGGTTCCTTGATAGATCTTTACTGTCTTCAAAATTTGCAGAGCGATTGCCCCGGGGTTCTTGGACACTGATATATTCAGACTTCAGACCTTGCAGCATGTAATGAGAATGACACGCACATGGGACTCAACAATGTCTATGTTACCTAAGGGAGGTGACACAATATGGGGTGGTCTTGATTGGGCACCAGAGAAAGGCCACACTTGCTGTGGGAAAAAGCAAAAGAGCAACGAGACTTGTGGTGCAGCTGGTGAAAATTCAGTTTCCAAGACAAAGCCTGTTAACTACGGAAGGATTATATCGTTTGGGAAAGAAGTGGCAGAGGCTCAGCCATCGGAGATTAAAAATATTGATTTTCGAGTAAGGACATAAACCAGATAAACCCTTGTACTTTTTGTGAATAGATGATTAATAATCTATGCATTTTACTTGGTGAAGGGTGCGGTCAAAGGTCAGAGTATCCCAAATCACACCTGTCGTGACGTGTGGACAGAGTACCATGATATGGGAATTGGAGGGATCAAAGCTATTGCTGAGTATAAGGTCTACACTACTGATGCAGTTATAGATTTACTACATTATGTTGCTCCTAAAATGATGGCGCGTGGTTCCGCTCATTTCTCCTATGGCGTTGCTGATGATTTGGATGACCCCAAGTATGAACATCCCAGATACTGGTCAAATCCGTTGGAGACAAAGTAAGTGATTTGTTTTGGTACCATCTCTACGCTTCTTCCTGATGCATTATCAGTCTTTTATTTTCTGTCTTGTCAAAAAAAATTTCAGCTAAAATCTACTTGAGTCTTTCTTGAAAAGGCTTGCTCAGTTTTATTTAGGTGCCAAAGTTGGTACAGTTGATGCTTGCTATAAGAGCAGGTCAAGCCTGGCTTTGACATGACGAATAAATTTCGAATTAGCTGTGATTTATTCGTCATGTCAAAACCACCTTTTAGTTTTAAGGATTTAATTGACTCTTCGTTTTCTGGGATCTACTGGCAATACCCTGAAACTCTTCGGAGCATTTTATGTTTATGTTGCTCAGTCACCAATCCCCGTGAGGCCTGGAATACAATTGTTCTCTACTCGTTAGTATCATTCGTCATCTATTTTTTTTAACATGAATACTCCGTTTGGTTTGTTTCAGATTACCCAATGCTCCTGAAATGGAAATCTACTCGTTGTACGGAGTTGGGATACCAACTGAAAGAGCATACGTCTACAAGCTTAACCAGTCTCCTGACAGCTGCATCCCCTTTCACATCTTGACTTCTGCACATGAGGAGGACGAAGACAGCTGTCTGAAAGCAGGAGTTTACAATGTGGATGGGGATGAAACAGTACCGGTCTTAAGTGCCGGGTTCATGTGTGCTAAAGCGTGGCGTGGCAAGACAAGGTTCAACCCTTCGGGAATAAAGACTTACATTAGAGAATACAATCACGCTCCACCGGCTAACCTGCTCGAAGGGCGCGGGACACAGAGCGGAGCCCATGTTGATATCATGGGAAACTTTGCGTTGATTGAGGATATCATGAGGGTTGCCACTGGAGGTAACGGTTCCGATATAGGACTTGACCAGGTCCACTCTGGTATATTTGAATGGTCCGACCGTATCGACCTGAAGCTGTGAATACTTTTGTGATTCCATTACTTGCAAGAGAGATCATCATCATCAATTTAACATCATGATGCTCAAGTCAAAAGAAGCCTGAGAATGATCCTTTATGGTTTGAAGCTCCCTGGTCCAGTGTTCTCAAATACCTTCTCTATATTCTTATTGATGTAAATTATACAATTCTATTCAATGCGTCGTCCCACTATAATGCAGAACTCGCTGCGCCATGTTATTTGTCTTGTTGAATTCAATAGCATAAATGTAAGGGTTTTACATAGTGTTTAGAATGATTCAAACTTGGTACATGTAGAATTTTTTGTTATATTGTGTGTTCCAAATTTCATAAATATAGTCAGTTTTGAACCAAAAAATGCAATCTAAGAAAACTAAGCCACACATTGCATTTTTTTGACAAAATGGCAAATTCTGAGTCGAAAACCGGATTGATCACCAAGACATGTAGAAAAAGACGATCTATAGTAGATAATAGTAAGTTACGACGATTTTTCATAGATGGTAGAACTCGAACTGTTGAACCACATAGTGAATTATCTACATCACTCTACCAAATCACTAGACATGGTAAGGATATCTCCAATCATACTCCAAATTTTACTCCAAATTACAATTTAGAGTAGAATCCTCTCTAGTTCCACTTGATTTTTAACACTAAAATAGTGTAAACTCATTTTTTTCCGAAATGAAATAATACATTTGAAAGAAATTCAACTTCATTTTAGAGTTATCTATTTTGGAAAGAAAAAAAGGAGTAATAGATAGTATGATTTTGGTTGTATATTTGTATGCAAATTGTCTTTAGTTCTACAAAATTACTGGACCATACACTATTGACCATGAAGCTCCTAATGAGTTTTGGTTAGACAACCATATACACTTAACCGGCTCTTAATGGTCTGTGTCTAGTTGGGGAATACGATAAGTCGATTAGTATAGACGTGGCTTAACCTGCTCCGTCTACTCGATTGCGCAGTCTTAAACAAAAGCCGCTTCATAATCCATTTGCTTCTTCTCCTCTCCAACCAAATAAAATCCCTTTGCTTTTTTTTTCCCTCTTTATCTCTTTTCTTTTTCTCTCTGTTACGCGGCGGAGAGAATTGGGAAAATGGAGCTTAGCTTGAGCACTTCCTCCGTTACTCCGGCGGTTTCGAGAAGACAAGCTTCTCTTCTCCTTCACAACCAACAACAAGTGCTCGGTGTCAGCTTTGCTTCCGCTCTTAAACCTGGAGGAAGAGCTCTCCGGTTTCCTTCTCGTCGTCCTTTTCCTCGTCCCATCACTTGCTCTGCATCAACCGCCGAACCTTCCTCCGGTCATTTTCCGTCTCTTTTGTTTGCTCTCTAATTGATTTCGATTGAGAATTACACTTAGGTTGGTTTCTGTATTGCTTCTTATGGTTTGTTTGGTTACTTGTGTTTATTATGTCAATAGAGGTGAAGAAGCAATTGGTGAGGAGGAATGATGTGAGGAATATAGCTATTGTAGCTCATGTTGATCATGGAAAAACTACTTTGGTTGATTCTATGCTTAGGCAAGCTAAGGTAACACCTGAAACGCATATGGCATTGGTTTTGGTTTAAGCTCAAGATTGTTAATCGACGTTTTCTCATTGTAACAACTGAAATAACTTGCTTTGCAGGTGTTCCGAGATAACCAAGTGATGCAAGAGAGGATCATGGACTCGAATGATCTTGAACGTGAAAGAGGAATCACAATTCTTAGCAAAAATACTTCCATTACTTACAAAAACACGAAAGTAAATATCATTGATACTCCTGGCCATTCTGACTTTGGTGGTGAAGTGGAGCGTGTTTTGAACATGGTTGATGGAGTGCTTCTTGTGGTACTGTGATGCTTTGTATCAATGTTGTTGAATAAAGTTTTAGCTCTATATTACTCAATTTTCTCACCTTACTCCCTCGTTTATTAGGTGGACTCTGTTGAGGGACCAATGCCCCAGACAAGGTTTGTTTTGAAGAAGGCTCTTGAATTTGGACATGCGGTTGTTGTGGTCGTAAACAAGATTGACAGGCCTTCTGCTCGTCCTGAATTTGTTGTCAATTCCACTTTTGAACTATTTATTGAACTTAACGCTACAGATGAACAGGTATTGTTGATTTTAAGTTTGTCTTCTTTTTTTTATGTGGTATCTCGCGCGACTCAGATACTTTGAGTCCAATTATACGATACTAACCTTAATGTTTTGTTTTTGGTGGCGTGTAGTGTGATTTCCAAGCTATATATGCTAGCGGTATTAAAGGAAAGGCAGGACTTTCTCCGGATGACCTTTCAGATGACCTGGGACCCTTGTTCGAGGCTATAATTAGATGTGTACCTGGGCCAAATATCAATAAAGATGGTGCATTGCAGCTACTTGTGAGTTATTGCTATATTTTACCGTTTCATGTTTTATGTGCTTGTTCCCAGCCACTGCCAATGAATATTTATCCTTTTCATCGCCTAGCGGAAAATGTACATATAAAAACACTTGTCTCCCACCAACTAAAAGCAGTCACTTGCTCTAATACATGCTTCAAATCCAAGATACTAATGATCAAATGGCACTCCCATTAAACAAAACAATTTCTGACTTGTGTCTGGGTCCACACCCGGTCATATTGATAAGTTTATCTGATCAGTAGCGTCCTAGCATATATGCCCAAATTTCAATAGACTGTAATGCTTTGGGATATTTCTCAAACTAAAATGTAAAGAAATTTCATTGAATTAGACAGTTTAATTGAGTTGAGTAGATATTTACTTGTAAGGAACTAATGGTTTTTTCAGGCCACAAATATTGAGTATGATGAGCATAAAGGACGCATTGCTATTGGACGGTTACACGCAGGGGCACTGCGCAAAGGAATGGATGTCAGGGTAATGTTTTCATTAATCTTCAGCTTATTCCTTTGTTATTGGACATCAATGATGTGGGCTCATACAAAAAGTATCACCTTAAGCTAGTCAATCTCTCAAATCTTTTCACCTTGTAGAGCAGGTAGCCTCTGTAACCTGTAAAATATAGGTAAATGGTAGGGGATGGCGCCCTAACCTTAAGAACCAGCTAGAATTCAATACGAGTCACCAACTTCTTTCAGATTCTTTCAGAATTGATATGTTTTATAGTAGACTTATTGGGTATAACTTTACAGGTGTGCACTTCAGAAGATTCCTGTAGATTTGCAAGAATAAGTGAGCTTTTTGTTTATGAGAAATTCTACAGAGTGCCGGTTGATTCAGTGGCAGCTGGAGATATTTGCGCTGTATGTGGCATAGACGACATTCAGGTACGTGGATAATTTGAGCCAAATGCGAGATACTGTTATAACACTGGTGGATAATTGCTGCCACTTGTAGATTTTGTTGCTAATTGAGTCTGTCTTTGTTACCCCATTAATTTGCAGATTGGGGAGACTATTGCTGATAAAGTACATGGGAAGCCTCTACCTACAATCAAAGTAGAAGAGCCAACTGTGAAAATGTCCTTCTCTGTAAACACCTCTCCGTTTTCTGGTCGTGAGGTAGGTGGAAGCACGGCTGATATGACTCATGATAGCTTGCTCATTTTTTCATGAATGCATGGCTACAAGATATTAAAAGAGAAGTCGTTAACTTAAATTAGTGCAACGTTGTCAACTAAAATGAAAAGGATCAGTGCAACATTTGAATCATCTTTTCCTTTTCTGTAGGGGAAGTATGTAACAAGCAGGAACTTACGAGATCGTTTAAACCGTGAACTTGAAAGAAATCTAGCTATGAAAGTAGAAGATGGTGAGACAGCAGATACATTTATTGTTAGTGGGCGAGGTACATTACACATTACCATCCTGATAGAAAACATGTAAGTACTTCACTGGCCATTATTACTTTCATATTTGAAATCGTAAGTAGCTGAACGGTAATATGTTCCAGGCGAAGAGAGGGATATGAATTCATGGTTGGACCCCCAAAAGTTATCAACAAAAGGGTTAATGATAAATTGCTGGAGCCATATGAGGTGATTTTCTGACTAACGCTAATATTTTCCTACTGAAGGAATTAGCAGCAAGTTATGAAACAATGATTTCAATTTGATTTGAATATCCTTGGTTTAGCTATCTGTCCACTGAAAAGAACTTTTTACTTTCATTAAAAGTAAAGACAACCTATCTGACTCAAAATCCACCAATTCAGATAGCAACTGTTGAAGTACCAGAGAATCACATGGGGCCTGTTGTTGAACTTCTTGGCAAAAGGCGTGGACAGATGTTTGATATGCAGGGTGTTGGGTATGTATAGTTTCTCTTGCCATCCCTTTATTTTATAGCAGCAGTTTGGTGATATTAGTTTAATGTAACCACCATATGAACAAGCACAAGACTTGTTATTGCTTTGAGAAGCGTATGGTCATTTTCTCAAGCAGGTCCATGAAAAGGCTTTTCTCCATTGCATTTATATAAGAACAACAAAACATGATGTTATGTTAATTTCTCCTTCAGTCTTGATTTGTGTGTGTGAGAGAGAGATACTTGCAGTGTTTCTGCGGTATGAATACATTGATCTGACTATGCATATGAATCCTGAATTACAGGTCAGAAGGAACAATCTTTCTGCGGTACAAAATCCCAACACGTGGACTCCTTGGATTGAGGAACGCAATTTTAACTGCTTCTCGTGGAACAGCTATCCTCAACACCGTATTTGACAGTTATGGTCCTTGGGCCGGCGATATTAGCACCCGTGATCTTGGTTCGCTGGTAAGGTTTACAGGAATTAGCAGCAATCTTTGTAGTTATATTGTTCGGAAAGAATGAGTGAAATGGTCATAAACTTTGATGAAACATGTGCCATTTTGCTAGTTATTTGTGGTTTCTGAAAAGGGAAGTGGGATTTTCAGGTTGCCTTTGAAGATGGAACATCAACATCGTATGCTCTGGCAAGTTCGCAAGAGAGAGGGCAAATGTTTGTAGCTGCAGGAGCGGATGTATACAAAGGTCAGATAGTTGGGATACACCAGAGACCTGGAGACTTGGGACTCAATATCTGCAAGAAGAAAGCAGCTACAAACATACGTTCCAATAAAGATGTGACAGGTATGTTATATAAACCTCAAACTTCTGCAAGTTTCAAAAATCCATCTGCTCACAAATCTTTTTTGAATTTACAGTGGTTCTTGATACTCCCTTGACTTATAGTCTTGATGACTGCATCGAATACATTGAAGAGGATGAGCTTGTTGAGGTTACGCCTAGTAGTATTAGGATGTGCAAGAATCCTAAAATGGCAAAGAAAGGAAGGTCCTAAAAGAAACCCATTTTTGCAGCTTGGGTTATCAATGAAATCTCTAGTCTCTAGTTATAGGCGTGGTTGATTATGATATACATAGTCTTATTCTTATAGCAAAGGGTGAGTTCTCATGTAATCCAATTAATGTTTATTGGAAAACACATATGCCCTTTGTACTACTTCCCATGTTTGATCATCTGATACTGAAAAGTTCTAAAGTTAAAAATGGTGAAATCTTTAAAGCATACAAGTCCTAATGGAGAAGTGGAGACTTGAAGAAATGGTGACCAAAAAAAGAAACAAAAAAGGACTAGTCTGAAAGTGTCTGAATTTTGGGACACTTTCAAAAACTGGTTTTCATGATGGGTCGTATTGCAAACTAGTTTTTACTGTATATAAAAGGTTGTTGAAAAAGGAAAAATAATTATGACCATCGGATTGTTGGAGATCGAACGGCTGAAAAGCAATTTAGATGGAACCCATTTTCAAAAACGCAGCTATAAATGTGACCCTATCCACCGTTGTAAAAACCTAACCATCCTTTTGAATTTATTTCAGACAAGAGTCTAAGGAAAATTCTCCAGTAAGATCTCTCTATCTCTTTCCTCTGATCAATTGGGTTCAAACATCAAATTTCCATTAATCCATATACTCATTCCGTTGCAAAATAGTTGTCATTCTAGGTGATTTCACGTGTATTAAGAAAATATATTAGAATTTCTATTTTATCCTTAAAAATGAATTTGACTCTTGCTCTTCTTCATAAGACTTGAGGTTAAATCTGGTATTTAAAGTCAAAATATGCATTGAAAATGTAAAACGACAACTAATTTGATACAAAAGAAAAAGCGTAGAACGACAACTAATATGAAACGGAGGGAGTATATGTTACTCGAAGTTTTTATCAACCTCAACTAATAGTTTCACCCAAGTGGGCGCAATAGAATAAATAATGCCATTTTGGTAGATTGTTATATAGATAAATAGTCTTATTCTTATAGCTAAGGGTATCCTCATGTAATCCAATTAATGTTTATTGGAAAACACATATGCCCTTTGTACTACTTTCCATGTTTGATCATCTGATACTTTTGTACAACTTCTAAAGTAAAAAATGGTGAAGTGGAGAGATGCATTCACCAGAATATTTGGAGACTTTTTCTCTCATGACTAAAAAATACTGTTCTATAATCATGACGAATTATCAATCAATCAGAATATTTTCACTTATATCATCATCATGTTATTTTCTTTTTTTCTTTATAATTTTCAAAAAAGAAAAATGCTATTTTCTTTTATAATTAAACCAAATAATTATCATCAATTATTCAAACAAACAAAAAAGACCTTCCAGCTTCAAAATATTCCACAAAATTCGACTGTTACACTTACCAATAAAATAAAAATCTGTAAATTAACCTTGAAAATAAAAAACCAAACAGAGAGGTGAAATCGAGCCCAAGGTGCCTGGAATTGAGTTTGGCGGGTCTTGTAGACATCTTTAAACTTTTTCCAGTTTACTCTTTATCATCCTTTCCGATCATCGGATTCTCCTGGTGACTTCTTCTCTTTGAATTCTGAGTTTTTGACTTCGCCGGTAGTTAGTCAATCGGACAATCGCAAGGTAAGTTCCGATGTTCCGTGATTGATTTTAGGGTTCCACAATTTCCAATTCACGAGTAGAGTGAAGAGAACTGTCCATTACTCTTCCAAAAATCCTAATCTTCTTTCCTCTCCAGATTCAAACATCTCTGTGTCACTGTAATTTCTTTTCCACACAGTTTTAGGAGTGTAGTTATTAATCGCTTATCTGGCTTGTTGTGACAGGATATTGAGGAGATTCAATATTCGAGAATGGACCTTAAGCGGAGTCATCAGTGGTTTACAGAACCGTCCGAGGCAGAACTGTTCAGTAATAAGAGACAGATGGTAGAGATTGATGCACGTATGAATTTATCTCCATGGGACAATTCTATTGTGCCTACACAGTTGAATGATTGCTTATTTGATCCTGCTGATACATTAGATCTCCTTGGAAGAAATATTTCTCCTATAGAGAGAAGAGAAGAGCAATGCAGTAATGTTACATCACTTGGTTTGCCTGTGGTTCATGATAGCTCATTTGGTCTTGACACCATTAGAAAAGTTAAAGCCAGTGAATCTGGAAACATGCCTGAATCCATGGTTCAGCTTTCTGGCCAGGGGATTTCTAGATTGTTTGATATGTGTCCTTCGTATAATAGCGGTCAAGATAGCTCGCTATCCTTTGACAAGAGCTTCATCTTGCCAGGGCCATTCGCTAGTAAGATGGACGGGAGTTTCATTCGAAACTTGAGTAATGACGGTGTTGGTGTTATACCAATGGGTGGTATATATGACAAAGGAGATGGAAATGTCTTGTCAACATTTCATCCATTTGAGAAAGGAGCAGAAACTTTGGCATTTATGGGTCAGTCTCTTCAAAAGGCTGATTGTAATATCTACTCGACAAGTCCGTTGTTTAACAAGGGACAGGAGAACTTCATACCTTTTCTCTCTTGTGATAACGTACCTGAAAATCTTTCCTTGACCGAATCATACCATCACAAAGAAAATGCTAATGTGTTGTCGGGGAGACAGTCCCCATACATGGAAGGCGGTGAAATGGCATTTATGGTTTCTAGCCAAGACAGAGCAGACCAAAACAATGCTCGAATCAGTCACGGGGATAGAAGCAACATCATAGCTTTTGGAGATTTTCAGAAAGAAACCACAATGGGTTCTTCAGTCCATGTTCTTAACAGTTATGATAACTTCAGCCATGCCCCTGCTACTGCTAAAGATCCTCTTCATACAGAAGCAGAGGAAAACATATCTTTTGACTTTAGAAACCCTCCCTATGATAGCCCTAGAGTTGATACCTTGCCCGTGCCCAAAAGTAAAGACACAAAGACAGCTAAGAGGGGTTCTACAAACACATTTCCTTCAAATGTTAAGTCCTTGTTGTCAACAGGAATATTTGATGGAGTTACTGTGAAGTACTATTCGTGGTCACGTGAGGTCAGTTTGTTCTTTAACCTGTCCTGAGGAGGAACCTTTCACCTTTACTCTTCTGTGTGCTGAAACACAATTTGGCAGAAAAATCTCAAAGGAACTATAAAGGGAACTGGCTATCTATGTGGTTGCTGCAACTGTAACTTTAATAAAGTAAGCAACCTGATACAAATGGTTTCAGTAATTCACTTCGATACAAATCTATGTCATCTGTTTATTTGTCCAACAGGTTCTTAATGCGTATGAATTCGAGCGGCATGCTAATTGCAAGACAAAGCACCCAAATAACCACATATACTTTGAGAATGGAAAGACCATTTATGGCGTTGCTCAAGAGCTGAAGAATACACCTCAGGAGAAGTTGTTCGACGCTATTCAAAATGTAGCAGGATCTGAGATCAACCATAAAAATTTCACCACCTGGAAAGGTAGTATTGCAACATAGATAGACATATTAATTGGATATAGCAACTTAGAGCATGGCATTAGAACAAGATTCAAAAAAAGCCAATCATTGTCGGTGATCCAGCTGAAAGTTTGTTCTACTTTTATCTGTTTTCAGCTTCATACCAAGTTGCCAGCCTTGAACTCCAACGTATCTATGGGAAGGATGCTGTCACTTTGGAATCTTGAGAAGACGACTCATCAACTGGCAGGCTTTTTGTCGTAAGTGAACTCCTTTCTTGCTCTCTGTAACTATAGCTTCTACTAGTAACTCATGACCTTGTCTGGTTAAGTCTACTTCTCTTACTAAAGTATATAAACTTCTGCAAGGACTCCAAAATTTAAGATGCGAGAGATTTGAGACTTTATGCATCACATATATTACTCTTATTCTGGCAAAGCATATTCACAATTCTATCAAAAATGTCTTGCAATATATATGTATACTGGAACCAAATCGGCATCTCAGACCGTCTCTTGAGTCTGAGTTGCTGCCTTTGGGATCATTAACTGGCCATTATTGGGTAGTACTTGGTTATTATCAGGCGTCGGAACCATCTCTTCGTTACTTTTTACTACAGTCTCTGAACACGAAGTGTTTGGTGGAAGTGGCCCTCCCATGTCCTTGCTTTTACCCCATAGTACCAAATATATTCCAATGACAATGACAACTGACCCAACAACCCTGCAAATTTAGGAATTCCAAATCATGAAAATTGATTCTCTAACTTTAGATCAATCGCATTAGTAGTCTTAGATCAAGGCTTTTACCTTCCTAGGTACATTTTTTCGAAGAAAACAAAGGTGCTCAGTATAGCAACTATAACCATGCCAAGCGGGTTAAATGCGCTCACAAACACAGGACCTCTTTCCTTTGATGCCCATCCAATAACATAGTATGCTAACCCTGAAACAAGTCCCTGTGGGACAATCAACAATACTTATTGTCTCAACAAACACACACACACACATAAAAGGATTTTACTGGAAAATTTAGGTATGTATCTAACATTTGTAGTACCCCATATATCGAAGCTAATAGCTTCACGTCTGCGTGAATTTTCCAGACCGACAAGTTCCTCCCTTCCCATATCAATGCCATAACAGTAGCCTCCAGCATCCCCATAAAGCACATAAGAGCTGTTAGTGAGAGCTCAGCTCGATATGACTCCAGAATGTTTGCCTGAAAACAAAAACATAAGTTCCTCTGTTACCTTACATCTCTGTGACTCGACTGTTTTGTTCACTAGAGGTATTCTCAGTTTGTGTTTTCTGCTGAGAAAGATGTCGAGTTAAACTGGTGCATGATTTCTGGTTTTAGGTTAGCTAGCAAGATTCAGGGAAACGGAATTGTCCTGAGACTATGCAGCTATAATTGTTCTATTATATGTTTCTTGATATGATGATTGAGTTTGAGAATAAGGTCATTTGAAATTTGGTTATAAAGAGTTATAAGAATGGAACCTACCTGGAAAATGATGTAACATGACCAACTAAAGCAGCTTGCGAAAAGCATAATTGATCCTCTTGCTATATCGTGCTGCTTTGGAGTATTCACAGCATGTGACTGGCCATTGTTGCTTGTCCAAGGCAACTCAATGACATTCCCTTTCACGAATGTCATGAGCATTGCTCCTCCAACAGCCACCATGGTTCCCACCAGCTTTGCCTGGCTATGACGCCTTTTGATTTTCACTTTCTCGAGCCTTTTATGAAAACAGAAACCAAGTAAAGTTGTTTCAGTACTGCGCAATAATATTGGTAAAGAGAGAAAGAGAGATAGGGAGAGAGGGGTTACTTGAATAAGCAGGCCATTATGAAAGTCATTGCAGGAAGTGCATTGCACAAAGCCGATGTGAATGTAGCAGTGGTAAGTTTCATCCCTGAGTAGTATAGATTTTGTTCGACCACAGGCCTGCATTTGTTCATTTCAACCGAGTTAACACGGATTTACATCACGAGTCAAGAAATGTCTATCATTGTGAATCAGAAATGATGAAAACTAAGTCTTACTCAAATAAACTCAGGATGGATATTTGAAAGAAGATTTTAAAAGTCATCCTTGGTCTCGAGTTCCTGCATTTGAAACACAAGAATAAACCATTATTTTAACTTCATAGTGTATGGTTTTGCTTACAGGCCTGAACCAGAAAAAGAAGAAGAAGAACAACAAACCTCTCAAGTATGAGGGCGAAAGGAGTAATGAGAGCTGCAGCAACTGCCATTCGGTAAGCGACTAAGACATGAGGGCTCATTCCCGCGTTCAAAGCTAGTTTCGCGACTATAGACATCAATGCATACAAACACTGAATGAAAACAATGGCCATGAAAGGCCTTGCTTTCTCAATCCCCATCATTTGTAGCTTCTCTGCATGAAAGAAACTCTCTGCTTTGGTTTGTTACAAGGAAAGTAAAAGTATGTACAAAATATATGCGTGTATATATGTATATATATGAATTCTGTTTGAAGCCTCATAATGTTTTCATGTGCACCAACGTTAAGAGCATTAAAAAGAAAACGTTTTGCTGAAGTGCAAGAAATTAAATAAACATATGCCCAAAAAGAGACAAAAGAAAAGAGCACTAAACTCGTGTTTTAAGAGGTAGCATGGTGCTGATTCTCATAGACTTTAAATTATTATTTATACTATGTCACAACCAACTTTAATTTAATTTGGCAGTTTCGCAATTACTACTCACCAGCTTCCGTTAATTATTTGAGCTTTTTATATTTGTGTTACTCGTTATTAATCGTTTAAACCAATCTATATAAAGTCCTAGCACTTTATCAACTGCTTCTGATGGATTTTTTTTCGATTATAATGAAGAACAAATTATTAGGCTATAACCGAATGGAATCGCAATCAAATGGGGAATCTCAAGAAATGTGCATTCTTACCACTTTCCCATAACAAATTATTTATAATGAAGAACAAATTATTTGATTATCTATGTAACGTAGGCCTATAAAGTATAAATCCAATTGTAATGAGATAATTGCACGTCACTGAGCAAAACAAACAAAAAAGGCAAAAAAACGAGACCACTTAATAATAAAATAGAAAACCATTATGTTGTGCAACAACATAATTAACCAAACAAAAGTATCGTTTGTATTGCAATTACATGGTTTCTTCTCCTTTCCTCGAGTTCATAGATAAAAACGATAAGTGGAAAGGAAACCACTATACACCACAAATATGTAAGTTCTTTGTGGAAAAGATTTAGAGTATTTGCAGTCAGTATACAAATAGTCAAATAGGAATGCAAACAAAATATGGTTGTTTGAATCATTTATTGATAGTTTGGACCATATTTTATTCTCATGTAACGGTTACGGAAGAGATTTTCGCTTAGCATGTATTTTATGTGGGAATCTAAATATGGATAAGGATAATCAAATCTCATTGGTCATGTCTAATCCATATCTTAGGTCTATCTTCATCTCCAAATATTTATAGTATATTAGATGATTCATAACGAAATCGAATTCATGTGCAACTAAACTATTTTGAAGTTATACGAACCTGTAAAAATTACATGTGAAAGGGAGGAAATGGAGGAATATCAACACTCAAATCCAATGAACAATGTAGATCGGGTCTCTCGAGACTGTATTAGTCGGGCACATACGGATTATGAGCTACAATGTTGTTTGAGTAGGTCGAATATGAGATTGGAGCTTCAGCGTTCTGATGAAATTTTGATTGTTTTTGTATTGTGGTAAAATAGAGAGTGATAACAAAAAGATAAAAGGATTTTTGTGAATGAGATGAGGGAATTTTTATAGAGTTCCAAGTAGGTTTTTGAGATAAGAGAAAATCAATGTACATTATATAAATAAGTTAATAAAAGGAGATAACCTGAACATGCAAATGGTATGAGAGATGTCCATAGAGGTCAAAGTTGGTTTTAAAATAATGGAAAATTATAGTACTTATGGAAAAAGTTATCATGTATTTCTTACATATTAGGAAAAATACAAAAATACTAAATGCAAATACTTTTTAATATCAAAAAAAAAAATTGTGGTCGTAGATTCATTAAATCCATTTCCATTTATGAAATAATAATTAGCTATATAGCCAAATTATAGAGCATAACGCACCTGGTTTATGGTTTCCTTTTTTTAGGCTATTGGTTCCAAATGGTTTCGTTTTCGTATTAACATGGCAATGGATGAGTTTATTTCAGCACCGATCTTTTATCCCCACTGTAACACTAACACCATCGTTTCTTCTATAATACTTAACCTAGATGACAAAAACAAAAAAACGCACCATGTTTTTTTTAGTATATAAATAAATGAGACTAGACAAAAATACCTACTAAATATCTTATTTTAATTTTAATTTGATATTATATAACTAAAATTTTAAAATTATATAAAACCGGCGGAAGAAAAAAAAATTTCAAAAATAAAACCGATAGAATGAAAGATTTTCCCATAACCAAGGCGACAAAACAAGAAATTTTCCCATACCTAAGGCGACGGAATAAGAATTTTTGTCTGAGACACACCCGAAATCAAGGATACTATAAACTAATCAGAAGGAATAAAGGAACCGACTAAGATAGAAGAAAATTGTCGTCATTTGCTCAAATCTCTAAATTAAAACACATTCCCACAAGCTTATCCAAAGAACCGGTATATGCCAAAACTGAGCCAACAAACATAACCTAAATATTGACGCATACACAGAAAGTTGGAGAACCTGAACGAATCTCTAGAACCAATTTAACCAGGAATGATAACGACAAAAACAAAGCAAAGAACCAACATTAAAATGTACTTTGATCAAGGAGACCGAGATTTTCGAGAAAACATAGGCTTAAGACAAAGAAATGTTGACCTCCGATTAGGAAAACGCCCAAAAAGATAAACAACTTTTCACGCGAACACTCGCAAGCCAGCCATAGTCATCTACAGACTAATAACTGGCCACCTCCTCACAAGAGAAGAATTGGAAATCGAATCCACTACTTCATCTTAAAACCAACTCCGAAACCTAAGAAAGCACTAGAAGAAAGTTAATAGATGTTTCCACAACGAAGTATCATCTTAAAGGTGAACCCAAACGACATAGTAGACCCCTAACTCAGCCAAGACTTATACGTGGAGAGTCAGGAGAATAAGTGTAAAAAAACAAGAGTGTAGAAAGGATGACTCCAGGTCCGAAAGAATGGTGCATCCACAGAGTACACTTGAGTAAGAAATTTAGTGGTGCGGAGAAAAGGAGTAAGAAAATAGAAAGTGATGCAGAGAAAACTTTCAGTCTGATATTTAAAGCCAAACATTGATTCCGTTATCCATGAGCAGCTAATTGCCCATGTTTTTGCTCGACCCTTTATCATGTCCAATAAAATCTCAGCATACCACGTGGTTAAAGATTATTCGTCGAGTTCAAAAAAAATTATTTTAGCCCCAACACATGTATCACATAACCCAAAGTTTAACGAGTCCAAGTTTTTACTCGGCCCTTTATCTCAAAAAAATCGCACAATGCCACGTGGTTAAGGATTATTCGTCGAGTCCAAAGAAAATTATTTTATTCCCAACATCACATTGTAGTATCAATTGAGTAGGATTTGTCTAGTATTTGGACATTACTTTAGAAGGAAGGAAGAGCTTTTCTCATTAACGAAATTACTTGAGGAAGTTTTTTATTACGCTTTCAATGGAGGAGCTTATTCATTGAAGTCTTTTAGTTGAGAGAATTTTTACATTAATAATTTAGTCGAGATAGTAAAATGAAACAAATAGTACTTAGAGGGTTTTTCATTAAAAACACACAATAATATGTGATCATTATATCATGAAATCTTAGCGTTTTTAGTCAAAACATATAATCATATTATGAAACGGAAGTAAACGAAAATTTCCAATAAAAGAGCCAAAACGGTGGAGGAAGGTTTGATGTTTTAAAATCCACAAGCTTCTTGATATGTTTATTCAGTCAGAAAGTGATTTAAAGGTTTTCATGGGCTAATGAAGACCTTAAGCATCCAGCTAAAAGCATCAGAATCTCGGCATGTGGATCTCGTCTTCTGAACGTAACGCTCAAAGGAATAAACTTCTTCATCGACACTTTCCGTGGACACTGTATCATCTGCTAGCTCCATTGCTGCTACTTGAGCCACCTGGAAGTTCTCTGCAGTCTGTTGTAACTTCTGTGCAGACTCCTTTTCGCCAAGTGTTACCAAACATATCAACAATGACTTCAGCTCTCTCTTTCCTCCTTCTGTCATACGCATTCCCTTCAAATGCTCAACAAGAGCCATCTCCTCACCCGCACTGCATTATCAACCCCAATTTTGTTCATTTACATTTTTGCTCGTCAAATGAAACCGATAAATTTTCATAAAAGAATATTTACCTGCCAGCGCGGATTTTCCCGTGCTTTCTCTGGCGCCTCAAATCTCTTGCCTTGCTATTAGCTGTGCTTGAGCTGACTGAAGCAGAAGAACCTCTCCTTGTCCTGGAATAACAACATTGAAAACAAGAACTTTTATGTTAAGATCCAAAGAAGTAAACTCTTTCCCTATTAAATCCAAAAAAACAACTACATGATAGAGACTTTGATTCTCCAGAGAAGTCACAATTCTCTACCCAATGTCCGAATACTTTCATGTTAGGACCTCTCAACAAGGTTAACCAAATCCCTAAAAAATGCAGAATATGCTCAATCTCCTTTTGAGTCGTCAGCTCTCAGCTACCAAGCTCAATGATCATGCACTAAACAACTACCTAAGGCCTTGTCACTTTACTAATAAAAACATCTATGCTGGAATCTTTATGCATATAGTCAGATGCTGGTTACACGATCAGAAAACATATCGAATTCATCAGAAACCCAAATATGAGCTCCCGTTTCTTAAAAAAAGAGCCATCCCTAATTCAGCACTGTTTTAGTTTTAAATATGTAAAGCAATCTAAGATCAAACAAGAAAATTTTCACATAGACAATGGCTGAGAAAGTAAGACAAATGCAAAAACATACCCCAAAGTATAGGCGCTCATTCCACTCAGGTTGCTACTTGCTTCTGAAGCTGTGTCATCGTCAAGATCAATTACTGACCGTTCCTCGGACTTGAGCTTTGCTGCAAGCAGCAATCGTCTCTGCCGAACAGCTAAATAGCGAGTCAAATATTTTCCTACTTTTTCTATTGATTCTTTGAATTCGTTGACTAGACCACTAGCACACTCCAGAGCAGAATTCTTCACTACAGAGATCATACCATCTGCTGTATGAAGAAATGCAACCCTTAAAGCTTCTTCCCATTCCCTTGCATTGATAAGCAAATTAATTCCACCACTTATGTCCCTGCAATACTCAAGAGCTATTTTTGCTGCTTCCCCTGGTTTCCCAAGAGCGTTGACCTCTTCACAGAGTTCGTATGCCAATTTCAAGATCTCATCTTTACCTAATTTCATTAGCGCCCCCACTCTTAGTACCCCACTCCAATCACCACATTCACGGTACGCCTTTGAAGCCTTTTCCAGTCTACCGCAACATAGGTACGTAGTAGCAGCATCCTCAAAACATTTTTCATCAGTGAGATGATCTGCCCAAGCCTCTAGCACCGCTTGTTTCTTTTCAGGATCAGTAATTAGCTGGAGGCCCAGAGGGAAAAGTTGAGGGTTTTTCTTCATCAAGTTCATGCAATCAGGAAAGTAGTCATCCCCTGCTGATACAATGTTCTTGAGAGCACTATCAAAACGTTGCAATTTAATGTCAATGTTGAAATGCATCAGGGGTTCAGACATTCTTTCCAGCTCCTGAAGATAAGGTAGAAATTCTTTTGGATCACGTTGAGAATTGAGTGCCACAATAGCTGCAAGGTTCAGATCATAAAGACCTAAGGCGGCTTCAAAGACAGCCTCAGAATCCAATAACCACAGAAGGTGTTTCAAGGCTTCTTCTGCAGATGGACAAGACTTTCTCCTTGAATCATCAGAAGAGTTTCGTAACTCCATTTCACGAACAGATTTTATCCTCAAAAGAGATTCCTCAATAACTGGTGGATCACTTCGGGCAAGAGTGGTCAAAATACAGAGCTCCCTCGATGGGCTCTCTGGTATATGTTCTTCAAGGGCTTTCCTAATTGCCTGTAGAACTGATGATACTTTGTTACTGCAAGCATCTTTCACTTGGGAAACCTTGTCCTTTCTGGAAAAGGAAAAATTTCTGTAGAGTGTTTCTGTAACATCTTCATTCTTCATGGCACAAACAAATTCTGTAACGTGGTTCAAATTGTTTACTTGTTCAACAAATTCTACAGCTGATTGTAGAAATGCTTGCCATCCATACAGATCCACGATTACATTAAAGTCGATTCTATGACGCCTTACCAAGTTTAATGCATCCTTGAACCGTTGCTGAGCTAACGCATTCATAATGGAAGAGAGGACCAGCTTTCTGGGATAAACACATTCGAGATTCCCCCGCACAGTTTGTAATATTACAGCAGCGTCATCTCCATGGAGGACTCCTATTACTTTGGCCCCTCTTTCCCAAATATTTACAAAGCTCATAGTTTCCTCGTCCCGCTTCCTACCATCAATAACAAAAAACCCGTTTCCAAGTGTCATTTCTCCCTGCAGTACATCCTTGGTATCCACAATAAAGAGAAAATCCTGTTTGGTCAAGATAATCAGATGAGTAACCACTTCATTGGCCAACTCTGAATAAATTGAGAAATTGCTGCAGTTATTACATAGGCTCTTCCCGTTGATGTACAGTCTACCCATATCATCAAGCCCACATATCAAGAGTTTGAGCACCCCACCAGCATCAACCTGAGCCACCCTCACCCAAGGACAAGTCGATGGAAAAGATACACTATCATCATTAATACGAGCTTCCATAATGCCAGACTTTGATGCATATCCAAGCACTTTCCCACCCTCAAACTCTACAAAGGCTGACTCACGCTTACTAGGATTCCAGCCAAGAGCCACTACCGGTGATTCGAGAAGTGTCTGGAAAGTAACGCTAGCCCCAAAGCCAGAGCATGTCACTTGATCAGGAACATGATCCTCATAACAGACAACTTCAACTTCTTGTAAATAAGAACCATGTAGCTCTGTCTCACATGAACCTGAAGAGAGATACTTGCTCTGGCTAGAACCATAAGCAGAGACGCAGAGAAGTGAATGGACATCCAACCATTGAAGATGTACAACAGATCCCAGTCTTGTTTTACAGTCTGAAATCTCCACATTGAAGTCTCTGCCTTCAAGGTCTTCCCAAGTATTAGGTGCAGGAAACTCAACAAAAGACAGGTTTCCATCAGACAAGAACACAGCCAGACATTTCTTAGAGTTCCTTGAGTAATATGCTATATCTCTGACAGCGGAAGGAAAACTAAGGCTGAACAAATACATAGGAGGTGGCATCAAGGACAAAGATAACGGCGTCACGAGTATCTTGGAGTTATCTACAACAAAGGCTGTTGAGTCCTCCATGACTGCCGTTACCCACATAAAATTACAAATAGTAACCTGCCCTGCAAGAGCCCAACATATTAACTGCAGTGGCTTTGTTGGATCCCACATAACCATTACGCCAGCTTCCCTTGGATACCTAATCTCGTGTTTCAGATACCAGTGGTTGTTGCTAAAGTACCACACCCTAATAGCATCATGTGTTTTGCAACTAACAACCCCTGCAAGAAGATCTGATGCAGAATTCCATTTCAGAGTTTCACATGATACAGTAGCATCTCCTGGTTCACCAATTCTAAACGAGCTCCTCTCAAGTCCATTCCTTTCGAAGAAGGCAATTGATGGACAACCATCATCTGACTTCCTCTTATAAACCGCTGCGATTTTTGCCCCACTAGGCATCCATTCAAGAATCCCCTTCATGAAATCTTTTGTTTCCGAAGAAGACTGCAAAGCACCGGAATCACTTTCCCATATCTTAATCTTCTTATACATACAACCAGATTCATAAACCTCACCCATAGTCGCCAAATACTTCCCATCACCTCTCCAGGAAATGGAAATTCCCCCACAATTTACAGACAAATCATCTGCTTCACCTACATCAGTATATAACTAACATAGTTATTCTCAACTAGAACCAAAAAATCAACTCTCATGCGGTCAAGAAGACAAGACAAACGTAGAAAAGGAAACATAGGTAACAAAGGTGAAGGGTCCTTACGTACGTGACTACCATCAGGAACCTCTCCAATCGCTCTCTCATACATCAAAACCCAATCATAAGTCATAACAAGCAACTGCCCAAAACCAGTAATTAATCCAAGTAAATCACCAGTCGGACTTGGAGAAACACACTTGACACCTCCTTCTATATTTCCAACTAGCTCAGTCACATTGTCCTCCACATTATGCACCAGCAAAAGCCCATGAGAAGTCCCAATCAATAAAGACTCCTTCTCAGCAAGATAATCAAAAGCAGTGATGAAATCCTCTGGCTCCAAATCAATACTGCATACCTCCACAGGCAAAGCACTCTTTGCTCCATTCTAACACACATAAATGAGTAAATAAATCAACACAAGAGCAGAGACTTTCAATTTAACAAACCCTTTTCCCTACGTTCACTTACAAGTTCATCAATAAGAAACTTGAATCAAATGCGAACTTAAAAACTAGTAAACAAATCTGAATTAAGACCAAAAATCCCAACTTTTTTCTCTAACAACAAAAAAGGAAACGAATTTTACAGGAAGCAATAGCTTACTTGGAGAGCGTAAACGAAATTAGTAGAAGAAGCGAAGAATAAGCGACTTTGGTCGATGTCATAAGATGCGAAGCGGACAACTTCTTCAGGTGATTGAAATTGGATGTTGTGAGAAGCCTCGGAGAAAAGCTTCAGATTATTCATAGTCGAAGAAGTACGAATCGCTACAAACGAATCTCGCAGCTACAGATCCAAGAAGAAGTAAGATTTCAAAACCCCAAAGCACACTACTGAGATTAGGGTTTATCTCAACAAATTAAAAATACACACTTTATTTCATTTTTTTAAACCCGGTTTGATGACAACGAAAACCCGGTTCGGTTTTTGTTAAATCGAAATGTTAGTATCTTGTTTTCTTTGGAAGATGCTATCTTTGGCTACTCTCTAGTGAGGAGGAGCATTGTTCATCAACATGCATCGCATCAAATTGGTTTTGTTTGTGTTGTTGTTTGTTTCTCTTCAAACTCAATCTTTGTCAAAACAGCTACATCATGATCCTATTATTGATGGTGTGCTTAACCGTTTGGATTCCTTACGACTAACTTCGTCTGTACAAGAATCAGCAGTGAAGGGTTTATTGCAGAGACTGATTCCGACTCATTTTCACAGCTTTGAGTTCAGAATTATCTCAAAGGTTCTTCCTTTTATTCCCTTAAACCCTACTTTGATTACTATTCTACTGTAGTGAACGTTTTTTGTTTGTTTCAATAGGATGTTTGTGGTGGTAGTAGCTGTTTTGTGATTGAGAATTATGATGGTTCGAGACGAATTGGACCTGAAATTGTGTAAGTAAATATCTGATTTCTTGATGATTGATCAAATTTACTTGGAAGATTCTTCTTTTCCAGTTTAGCATTTCTAAATTTTGTATTTTTTTTCAGGATTAAAGGCACAACTGGAGTTGAGATTGCTTCTGGGCTCCATTGGTATTTGAAGTATAAATGTAATGCTCATGTTTCTTGGGATAAAACTGGTGGTATCCAGATTGCTTCTGTTCCACAACCTGGACATCTACCTCGTCTAGCTTCTAAGGGCATCTTGATTCGGCGTCCTGTTCCTTGGACCTATTACCAAAATGTTGTTACATCTAGCTGTAAGATCAAAATTGCCTCATGTGTCATCAAATGGTTTTATAATGACTCACTGTTACATCACATTCCTGCTTCTGCTTTCTTGTTTTTTTTTCAAGATTCATATGTTTGGTGGGGATGGGAGAGATGGGAGAGAGAGATTGACTGGATGGCATTGCAAGGAATTAACTTGCCTCTAGCATTCACTGGCCAAGAAGCTATTTGGCAAAAGGTTTTCAAGGTAAAGATCAGATTCCTATTCTTGTTAGATTGCAATAAGAGAGTAGTCATTGTTCGCTGTGACGTGATCTGCTGTGGTATTCTTTTATTGGGGTATAAGGTTATATATACTAACCAAGTTCTATATCAATCTTGTCTAGAGGTTCAATATCAGCAAAGAAGATCTGGATGATTATTTTGGTGGACCAGCGTTTCTTGCTTGGGCTCGCATGGGAAATCTTCACGCGTAAATAACCTTATCTCTGATATTTTTCAGGCTCCTTCTCTCTTTTATTCTTGGAACTCATATAATCCATATATCTTGTATTTCCTCCCTATCACTCTCTACATCATATACATCACAGGTGGGGTGGTCCATTATCGGAAAACTGGTTAGGTGATCAGTTGCTTTTGCAGAAACAGATACTTTCTCGGATGCTGGAGCTTGGCATGACTCCAGGTCCAAGGAACAATCACTATCCTCTGTTCTCAGATACTTGATAGATTTTTCTCATAGCATCTTATATTTTCTTCTGTTTCCTTGTTTCTTAGTACTTCCATCATTCTCTGGCAATGTTCCATCAGCTTTGAGAAAGATATATCCTGGGGCAAATATCACTCGACTTGATAACTGGTATGTTTTCCTTCCGTAAATCATGCCGCTAAAAAAACGCTGGTTTGAGATGGGTGACGAGAAAAGAAATATGCTAGATTTTTTTCTGTTTCGTCTTCTCAGGAACACGGTGGATGGTGATCCTCGCTGGTGCTGCACTTACCTTCTGAATCCTTCTGATCCTCTCTTTATTGACATTGGCGAAGCTTTTATCAAACAACAAATTGAAGGTACCCTGAACCTTTCTCTGTTTCCATAATCTTGGTAAAATATGTAATTCACTGAAAACCGACGCATACTAATCAAAGCTCCCACCTGATCACAGTGTTCTTAATTTAGTTATGTATATATTCCTTTAATCTTACCTTGTTACTGTCTCAGAATATGGCGAGATTACAAACATCTATAACTGGTAATTCTTTTCAATTTGCACCTGAAAACATTATTATTTGCAACATTTTCTAGTTCTTTGGACCCAGGTAAGTATTGGTCAAAACATCATCTTCCGCAAAAAGGTATGATTCAACAAAAAGCCAACTCTCTTTGTAGGGAATTAGTTTTAGTTGGCTTAGCTCTTGGCCACTTTTGTTAATGCAGTGATACATTCAATGAAAATACTCCTCCCACAAGTGAGCCTGAGTATATATCTTCACTAGGATCTGCAGTGTACAAAGCTATGGCCAAAGGAAACAAGAATGCTGTATGGTTAATGCAAGTATGCCCTCTCTTCCATTTTTATTCTCGCCATTCGTAACTTAGGGATGCTAATTAGAAAACTGTAAAACACAGTTTTTACTGTATTTGGAGTTATGCCAATCTCCATTTCATGCCATGATTTTCTGAATGCTTTCTTACTTGAGACCCAACTTTGTGCAGGGCTGGCTTTTTAGTTCAGATTCGGGATTCTGGAAGCCGCCCCAGATGAAAGTAAACATCCAATTACAGTATACGATGAATGGATGGAATCTAATGTATAATCTTGTTTAATTTCACAGCCTCTCTTGTTTTCTGCAGGCGCTCTTGCATTCGGTTCCCTTTGGCAAAATGATAGTTCTTGACCTATTTGCGGAAGTCAAACCGATATGGAACACGTCTGCCCAATTTTATGGAACTCCTTATATTTGGTATATCTTTGTTTCGTTTTCCCGCTTATGTCGGTGTCATAGAGTTGTATATTTTACGCGTTTTAATCGAAATATGATGAATTCCAGGTGCATGCTTCACAATTTTGGAGGCAACATTGAAATGTATGGTGTTCTTGATTCAATTTCTTCAGGACCAGTTGATGCCCATGTCAGCAAAAATTCAACCATGGTAGTTTCAAGACTACATACATAATATGTTTAACATCTTTAATCTTATGTATCCACTTTGGTATCTCCCCTGGGAAACGGAAACTATTTATTTGTGTTTAAAATAGGTCGGTGTAGGAATGTGCATGGAAGGAATAGAACACAACCCGGTGGTTTATGAGCTAATGTCTGAAATGGCATTTAGAGATGAGAAAGTTGATGTACAAGTAATGCATACATAATCAGTACACTCTTGATACGACTCTTGAAAGTGTGTGCATCAGTTTCATGCATTTTTCATATGTGGTTTTATAGAAATGGTTAAAGAGCTATGCACGCAGAAGATACATGAAAGAAAATCATCAAATTGAAGCTGCTTGGGAGATTCTCTATCACACTGTCTACAGTTGCACTGATGGAATTGCAGTATGTGTTTTTTGGTCACTACCGCATCATTTCTCCTTGGATTGCTTTAATTCATAAGAAACTCCCTTTCAATTCTCTGCTTTAGGATCATAACACGGATTTCATAGTCAAGCTTCCGGACTGGGATCCATCTAGTTATGTTCAAGACGAATCTAAACAAACAGATTCATATATGATTTCCACTGACCCATATGAAACAAAAAGAAGATTCTTGTTTCAAGATAAGAGCTCTGTTTTCCCTAAGGCGCATTTATGGTATTCTACAAAGGAGGTGATCAAAGCTCTCCAACTTTTCCTGGAAGCTGGGGATGATCTGTTCGGGAGCTTAACATACAGGTAGAAGCAAGTAGAAATAGAGAGTATCTACCATTTTAATGGTTACAGATTCCCATGGGTTTTGCTCGCAGGTATGACATGGTTGATTTGACGCGTCAAGTTTTATCGAAGCTAGCAAACCAGGTGTACATCGAAGCAGTAACCGCTTATGTAAAGAAGGATATTAGTAGCTTAAGACGATTGAGTGGGAAATTTCTTGAACTTATAAAGGACATTGACGTTTTGCTTGCTTCGGATGATAATTTCCTTCTTGGGACATGGCTTGATAGTGCAAAAAAGTTGGCCAGAAACAGTGATGAAAGGAAACAGGTGTAATTAACATCACTTTTTGTTTTTGAAACGTGCAGGTACTATAGTACTTGCTTATGACTGAGATTTTTGTGTGTACAGTATGAGTGGAACGCGAGAACGCAGGTGACGATGTGGTATGACTCAAAAGATGTGAACCAAAGCAAGCTTCATGATTATGGTAAGATATAAACTCAAAAAGATTTATATTGTCGTAGTAGATTGAGTTTTTAAAAAGGTATCATCTTGTTGTCATCATCATAATCAGCAAACAAGTTCTGGAGTGGATTACTTGAAGACTACTACTTACCCCGAGCGAAATTGTATTTCGACGAAATGCTAAGAAGCTTACGAGATAAGAAGAAACTTGGGATAGACAAATGGCGAAAAGAATGGATAATGATGTCACACAAATGGCAGCAAAGTTCATCAGAGATTTATCCGGTTAAAGCAAAAGGAGACGCCTTAGCAATTTCAAGGCATCTGTTTCGTAAGTACTTTCCCATGAGTTAACATTGATTACTACTCAAGGGTAAGCTCAAAAAAGAATAAACAAAATAATAGAAGTCGAGAGTCTAGCTTCTGCCTGAGATAAAATTTGTTGGAGAAATGACATTCGAGTAGTTTTTAGGGTTAGGGTTCTGTTGTGTTAGTGTTAGAGACTCGGTGAAGTCGAGTAATGGTTGTAACAACAAACTCTGCTTCATCTCTTCCAACAAAGACTTACTTGTGTCTATACCTGCAAGGTATCCTCCATGTACATACCCACTGAATTTTTCACTTGTGTGTTCTCCTGTGAAGAATATTCGTCCTACTGGGGCCTGAATCACAAATCCAAACCATTCTTAAAACTCATGACATGTGTGGTCTATAAAGCTTTGCATTAGCAACAAGAAAAAGTGTTTGTTTACCTTGATATTCTGCAAAAGCTGATTATCAGAGATCATAGGGTAATTGCTGTAACTACCGCGTTGAAACCGATTGTTCCACCATCTTGGGACAAGAATGTCCGTGGCGTAAGGAATGGTAGGACCAAACATGTCCCTGAGTACACACATTGCCTCTTTCATGGTCTCCTCGTCCGATTGAGATTCCACGCGTTTTGACTCCCCATTGGTTAATGTCACGACCAGGATATTAGACCCCGGGTACGCATTTTCCATGTGCTGATAGTAACAGGAGCAACAGTTAGATTAAACAGGAGAAGAGAGCAAGCAAGTTGTATTAATAATAAAACCATGTATGATTAAGCTACAAGATTATTGATGTTGATGGTATATACACACATTATACAGTGATACTACAATATTGTGAGAATCTTGACAACATGGACCATGCAGCTGGTCGCTAGAGACACTCAAAGATAATTAAAAGCAATGATAAATAATCAAAGGGACCCTCCCAGCTGTTTAATTTCTAAGATTAGGGAGTGCATGTGCCACGTTTCGCACGTTGGTGGAACGACCAAAAAAATGCATTGAAATTAACAAAACGATCATTTCATGATTATGATTTAAGGAAAATCAAACCTGCCAAAAGGTGAAGTAGCCGCGTTGTTCGTGTGCATAGATGAAAAACTCTTGACCAGGACCACATGGCCAGAAACAATGAGGAAATTTGAGGAAGATCTTTGTGTACACCATCACATCACAACTTTGTATAGCCTCTGTTTTCCATCTCTGTCACCAATAAATAATTTTGTATAGTAAGATTCCAAGTTCAACTTCCACAAGATAAAACAAGATTTTGGTTACTAAAAGTAAAAACCAAGAAAAGGGCTAATTCTGTGTATCAACCAACCCACTGAATTTGGTGTATGGTTTTGATTATAAAAAGAAACACAATCAATTATGGTTCTCATTTAATTGCACACAGACACCACGAATTCTGACTTTCTACACCTAATGGCTAATGCACAATTTAATATATGTCCCCAGGTTCTGTACATTGAATGATTAAAAATCTCCCCCTTTTTGTGCAATAAAGAGGATCATCCTTGTATCTTTTAATGTTAAATAAGCATAAAGATAAGACCAAAGAGTAATGAATTAGAGAAGAAGAGAAAGTAAACTAACTGGTAATGGGGGCTGAAAAGAGAGAAGATTGGATTGGAGAACACCGATACTCGCAGACACTATCAAATAATTGGCTTCGTATACAGAACCATCCTCTGTTTTTACCGTTACCCCATTCCTCGACAGTTCTATCTCCCTAACCACCTGCCATTAATTCACACTAAAGCTTAAATATAGATTACTAATATAACAAACAGCTTTCAAAGTATTAAGCCAGCTGGTTTACGTGATGCAATTAATAAAACACGCTCACTCATACAGACCCCACAATAATGCTTCCCAAGAAACTATCAACAAGAACACTAGAAAGACTGTGTAAGCTGAATACTTAGCAGAAAAAAAGGTAGTAACATTGCAAGAATTCAAATAAACTGAATAAGGCTAGTAACAACAACAAAAACAGCTAAAAGGCAAAAGTAGCTTTTTCCAAAAAACGTTATAATATACTCATTTTAACACTAAAGTAAAAGAGGTCACAATCAACTTTCTTCAATCTAATTAAAGATTATTATCATGTTCCTATAGATATTATTATTCATTACCTTGTTTAATTTGAGTCGATTATCCAAGATATTTCCATCAGAAGTAAAAAGAAATTCTTCAGCCATTTTATAAAGTAAACATTCGTAACCTCTTTCATCAGCAACCAAAAACTCCCTTTCACCGAAATCCACATAAGTCGATATTGGCTCAACCTCTAGTAATAACAACAACACAGACGAAAATGTTAAATCATGGTTGTATATATATTTGATTATAGGAAAAGTGAAAAAAAAACTCACCAGCCATTTCGAAATCATGCAGGATAAAATCAATAGCTAGTTCTATTGGCGTTTTTGGTGACCTAAAAACAAATACACACATTAGATTTAGAATCGATTCAAAATCTAAACAACAGAGAAGAAGAAAACGCACGAAGAATCTTCTTCTTTATCAGTACATTGATCTTCTAATCTCTTTAACTTTAAAATCGCTGAGTCGACTGCTTTCTTATACGAGTCAGCAGCGAGTCGAGTCGGGAAGATTTCTCCACTGCAAATCAAACGAAAATTGAAGATAGGAACAAAAAAAAAAAATTCAAAATCATGATCGGAGATAGAATTTGGGATTTATTAATCTAACCTTCGATCGTAGATGTTGAAACGAGCATTGGTGTAATCGGAAAAGCAAGTACGGAGGTTAAAACGAGACGCGAGTTCCCAAACGGGATTAGACTCTTTACCACCGACGCCGGCGATCCAACCGGCACCGAGCTCCACCGACACGTCACCGAAACTCTGTTTTTGTATTCTTCCTCCGATTCGATCCGTTGCTTCTAGTATCAATACGTTATCTACTCCGTTCTCTGAAAGCTCCTTCGCCGCCGATATTCCTGTAATTTTTTCAATTTACATTATCAGATCAAATTCCGTTAGTTATCAAGTAAAGAGTATGGATATGGTTTGAATCGTACCGGAGATTCCGGCGCCGATGATAATGACGGAGGCGGTGGTCGACATAATAGGGAGGTTTGTTTGTTGTGAGAGAGGAAGTTTGTTGCGTTTCGTTTCGTTACGTTCGGTTTTGGTTTATATAGAAGGAGGAATCATACTTCAACTCAAACTCAAATACAGTGGAACCTGGAACGCGTGTGCTACACATTAATAACGATGGGCCTGAATATTGTAAAGCCCCAGGTCGAGAAAAACAATTATGGCCCATTAGTAATTAGTTACTGTTGCTTTTAAAGAAATCCAAAAGGATTTGGCGAGAGATCGCCTACATGTATGTATGGTCTCTGAAATATGTTATGGTATTTTAGACCCGAACCATGCTTCATTATGCTTGGGCCTGACGCTAGAATTGGTTCTGTAATCATTAACATTTCAACTTTGGAAGATTTATGCAGTTTCAAATTAGGATTGGTACTATCAGGCCCGGCCCAGAGGGGAGGCAGGCTAGGCAATGGCCTAGGGCTACCAATTTTTTTGTTAATTTTTGGACCACATTTTTTATATCTAAGCTAATTTATAAGCCACATTTTTGTAAAAAAGTTATTTAGGCTACATATAAAAAATATTTTTGGCCATAAATAAAAGTGTTTTGGACCATTAAAATAAAATATATATATGAGTTTATGAACTATTTATATTTTTATAGGTTAATATTTTAAAAAATAAATAAATAATAACTATTAAAAAATTTTTTTGCCTTGGGCCACATATTTGGTTGGACCGGTCCTGGATACTACTCTAGTTATATTGCTCTTGGTTTGACTGTTTGAGTTAAGAATACATTAATACATTATAGAACAAGCATTAAAAATTCAACCCCAAACTTTAAACTTTTTTTTTGCAAATCCTTAAGTAAAAATGTGAAAATGCAAATGGTTTTATTAATAAAAATAAGTTTATATAAACAAATTTCTCTGTTTCCTACGTTGAGAATTCAATCCATGAAAGAAGAATTCATTTTTCAACTGAAGAGACAAATTTGATAAATTATAATCAGATCCATAAAGGAAAAACTATAGATTCCTCCAACCTTCAAAGTCTCAACGAATCTCATGATATCCGAAAGAATCCATAGGACGCCCATCCGTGGAAGTAGGTCCCACTTGTGAGGAAACGACTAAATTTTGAGATCTAAAAGAGAAAAATATTCCAAGATCTTTTGCGTATGTGCACGTGATTCAATAAGAGAGTGTATAACATCACGTGACATGTTAACAAACATCCAAAATAGATTTGGTGAAATAAGTAGCAAGCAACAAGGTTTAAAAAAAAAAAAAATCTAAGAGGTTCTTATTCAATGATGGATTTTGACGGAGTTTAAATCTAACAAAAATCCACTGTTATTCAATCAATGATTTTAAATTCTACTTTAAAATAATCTTCTGTTATTCAAAAGAAGATTTCAAATCTATAATTAAAATCCACTGTTATTCAACCTTAAGAGATTTTGGAAATATTTATTTTTTAATGGATTTGAAATCACTTGAATATGAAGTTTAGTGAACAAATATTTAAAAATCAAATTTAAATGATATGCAGAGATTTTTAGAATCTACTCAAATAAACTCCATCGGAATTTAAAATTTCAAATTTTTTAAAACTTATGGAATTGATTTCAAATCATTCATCCAATAACACCCTAAAGTGACATAAAACAGAGCGTACATGATCACGTGACTTAACGAACATCCAATAGATTTTATGGAATAAGTTGCAACAAGTTTTTTTTTAAAATCTAAAGATACATGGAAACACTGCAACAAAGGAAATGAACAGAAAAAAACATGAAATAAAAAGGGAAATTGAGGAATTTGTGACTTCACTCTCGACCTAGAATGACCATCTCTGCTTTGATCACTCTGGCTTCCGGGCCAAGAAGAAATACATTGGCGTGAAAATCTCTCTCCTGCGAAAACAGATATTTAGAATTTAACCCAAAGAAAAGAGAGTTTAGTTTGAATCTTGAATGTGAACAAAAAATATAAGTGTGAGGGATCGATCCTCTTACCTTCCACCGTCGACTAAACCTTCTGCGGCCTTCTCCAGAAAATCTGAAACCCTTTGGCTTCCTTTAGGTGCGAGTCTGATGTATTCAAGAACCTTGACCTACCATAAAATAACAATGACAAGTTCAGATCAAATGAACAAACTAATTCAAGTTGATGAGATTTGGCAGATGAGACAGAGCAAGTTTTCTTTACCATGTTTTTGGTTATGAATCTTCCAACAGCAGTTAGACGGAAGCTACTGAGGGAAAAATGATTCTTGTCCAAAGGTAAGTACCATGGGACCGGTGACTCCTTCGCTAGATCCTTTTCCCATATTATCTTTATCCGAGGCAGACAATTATAGTATTTAGATGTTGAAATGTTAAACGCGTTTGGAAATAGAGAGGGACCGTAATCAGATACTTACTTCAAAACCGGCTTGCTTCAGAGCTTCAAGACATTTTGTAGTCAGCCTAATGTCAGGGAGACCATCTCCAACCTCTATCTCTGCCTGCCAGAGGAGGATTTCTTTGAGTATTCATATTGATAAAGATGCCAAAATAAAATGGATATATGCAAGGGACACACACTAAACCTTTATTTTCTGATGTTCAGCATTAGCAGGGTCAAATGCATCAGTCATGCACCACTCATAAGCAGCGAAGCATTGCCCTGGCTTTAGCACTCTGTATATCTCTTTGTAGCATCCATACTGTTGTTGAGATCATAAAGATTAATCATAATGCAGGGAAGAAAAAAACACATATAGCTGTTTAGAACTTCACATACTGCATCAGGTGCATGGCAGGTTGCTTCTATTGCATAAACTGCATCGAAACTGTTTTCAGGGAATGGCATCTTCATGAAGTCAGCCTGCACGATTAACAAATGAAAACCTTCATCATGTTGCCCATCCCGAGGTGTTTTCAAATCATACCCAAGATTTACTATTAATGCTGTAAATGCAAGAGTTGAACGGACCTTGACAAAGTTACATGTCTTGTCGACACCTGCAAGTCCGTTTAGTTCCTGCAAAGAAAAAGATGCCAATATGAATTGTGAGAGACACAAAGGAAAAAGACCAGAACTCAGTTGATGGGATTTGTAAAGTTAACCCACATTCCTGAATAAACCAAAATCAAGTTCAAAGATAGGAACTTCCAAGAATTTCCAGCAACTGATTCATCTTTCACAAATATAGATATGTTACCTTGCCTCTGGTGATCTGGTATTCGTTATTGTTGAGCCCGGTAACAGATGAATTGCTGCAGCAGAGCAAACACAAACACAGTTCATAATTAAAATATACTTCATAACTAATGTAAGCTAAAAGTACAGGAATGTAAAGAGTGTGTGCTTTTGGTATTTGTAGTCATTTTACCTGAATCGTGCAATTTCTCTCAGCGGTCCACCAATTCCACATCCAACATCCAGTACCTATTCAGAAACATAAAGGAAATCAGCATCTAATGGCGAAGGGTCCATATTTTCAAGTGCTCAGCTAACATTATCGAACCTTTTGTCCTGGTTTTAAGCCGAGCTGGAGAGCAAGAAAGTGCTCGTGTCGTTTAATACTCTCTTTAAGTGATTCTCCATTCCATCTACAAACCAAAAACTCATACTAATCAATAACTAAAGTATCAGCATCTGTAGCTGCAAAAAAGAAACTTCAAACAAACTTGTAGTAGAGAAGTGGAAATTCAAGAATTACCTGTGTGCAAAATGGAAGGATTCACCCCATCCGTACTCATAAAAGCTAGTAGCAAGATCATAATACTTATTAACCTGTAATATACATTCATTTCCAATAAGCAATAATTTGTGTGTTAATAAAGAACCTTCAATACTCATCTATTAAGAATATGATCTCATGTAACACTAATGATGAGGTCATTCAAAGGGCATGTCTCAAGTTTTTAGAATTACCATGTCAGTGTAATTAGATTTTCTGTCTTCCATATCACCTCCACCGAGGACATGATACTGCTCATACCTGAACCAAAAGATACATGAGAAAACAGTCCCAAGTACACACCATCATAGACCAGATAGCAATTTTTCACATGATGCATGCATTTCTACATCTTGAAGAGATAATATCAAGAATTAACAAAAATAGTATTAAACTTTAGAGCAAGAAAATAAATCAATTGTTTAAAAATAGATGATGTTAATGGCAAGAAAATGGAGTCGGGTCCTCAAGAACGTGACGCTAGTGAAATACACGTCAAAAGGATCTTTCTAAACACGGGAGGTCCCTTAATTCTTCTTTTCCAAACTGTACTGATAGCTCAGATCCAAACAGAGACGAATATTCAATGCATCATTTTCGTTTAATTTTCACAAAAAAAAAAAACAAATCAAAACAGTGATTCAAAAAACTGGGAGATATTACACATAACATCAAACGTTAATGTTTATCGAATAATAGGGATCAATTATCGATATGCATGAAGAAGAAAACGCGAATCGGAGAATGAAACTACGATCGAGAAAGGGGAAAAATACTTTTCGACGGCGGTGAGAACATCGGCTTTCTCGATCTTGCCACCGAGATTCGAAGCGAGATCCATTACGCAACGGAAGTACGAGATCTGCAAAAAGCGGAAGCGAGACGACGGAAATATGAGAATCAATCAAAGAAGAGAAATCGAAAACAGCATTGAAGGAGAGACTTACGAGGTCTGTTACGGAGAGTAGTGGGGAAGAGCAAAGAGAGGCACCTGAGTGGTGGCTTCGTTATAAGAGTGGAATAGAGATATGTGTGACAAATCACAAAAGCCGTCAAAAAATCCAGCGTGGCATAAATTGTATATACAGTTGAATTTACCATAATATCCTCTCTACTCTCAATTAGTGTATCTAATTTGTATTTTTATTTTTATATACATGAAATTATTTGCATGTGCTCCACTCATTTTACTCGGTAGTGTATAGTTTATTATGTAAAACCTGTGTTTAAATCTCACCAACTACTCGTTTTCACTAAACGTTAAAGGGGTGAAACATTTTTTTTATTTTTTTTTATTTTAGAAGAAAAACATTTTTATATGAGTTTATTGAAGTAGTGATCAAATCTACCAACCACAAATTGTTGTTGTTCGAATTTTACCTACTACCAATTTTCCGTTATTCATCTTTTCTGTTTGTCACCCGTAAGTATTTTCAGTACTAAAAATATTCGGTTTTCTATAAAATCTAGTAGATAAAATTCAAAATAAACCACTACACGTGAAAGTGGAGACATACTATTATACAGTTAAACCTCTATAAATTAATAATGTTGGGACTGGGATAATTTATTAATTTAGAGAGAATATTATTTTATCGATAAATTAATAATTATTAATTTATAGAGAAAAATCTGTTTTAGGTAAGATTTTTATTAATTTGTTTTTTCGAATAATGTTATATTATAGAATTTAATGAATCTATTTGCAAATTAATAAAATTTTGATTAAAATTTTTGATTATCGCAATAGAGTGGATGATATTATCATAATAGACGATCAAACTAAAATGGTATACTATGTATAAAATTTAGAAAAAATCATAGTTATTATCCCTAATGTCGATGAATACATTTAGAAAACGTTATTATAAAGAATCAATTATTTTGCCTAGAATTTTTACAAGTTTATGGTAAAGACCGGAAAAAAAAATTATAAATTTTTTTGATGTAACACTTAAATTAAAAGATAAGGCTAATGAGATTTTCATTTTTAAGTTAAAACAAAAATCACTAAAACCATGTTTAGTACATTATCATATATATATACATAATTATATATGATTATTAATTTATGCTATTATTGAGACCATATTTTACATAGGAGTTTCAAAAAAATTATTATCTTATCATTTTATCAAATTGACTTGATTTTTACATTGGCCCGACTCGGGACCGGGATAATTTATTAATTTATAGTGTTTATTAATTTATCGAGTATTAATTTATCGAGGTTCTACTGTATAAAGTTTAGGTCCGTGATCCACACCATCCACAAATTGTTGTTGTTTGAATCTATCTACCACAAATTTTCGTTATTCGTCTTTTTTTGTGGTCATCGTAGATATTATGAGTACTAAAATTATACGGTTTGTACAAAATCATTAAAAAAAAATTATAGCTATAAATAAAAATCAAATTAAATATCTAGTTTTGTACCAAACTAATTCACTTTCATTTTAATCTATAAAACTACAAATTCCGAATATAACTCATCTTTCATGTTCATAGAATCATATTCATCGGTATTTCGTTTAGATTGTGTTATATGTTTATTGGCCGTTTATATTATGCTTGGTGTAGATTTGACTAGTACGACCTCACTAACAACAAACCAGTTTGTTGACTCTAGAGACAATAATCACAACCAATGCAAAGATTTGAGAGCGCCCTTTTTGCTCTATGATTGCATTGTAAAGAAAAAACAACTTCCTTCACACACCACATATTTCTCTCCCGCCTAATCCTCCTCCTTCTCTCTTTTCTATGGCTCTTTCCACGTTAATCTCAGCCACTCCGTTCTTCGTTTCGGTCCCGAAACATCACGTGTTAACCACGCGCCGCCGTTTCTTGTTGCCGTTAGCAACTCTTGCCTCATCGTCACCAGAACCATCGACCTCTAGCTCGAGTCCTGTCAACGGGAGCACCTTGTCCAGTTCTAGTGGAACAAGTCTCAATAAAAGTGTGGATAATAACAACAACGGTCCATTTGCTAGCTTCTTTCGTTCCACGGAATCAACCGTTGAGAGGGTAACAAACAAAATCAAACCATTTTTAGGTTCTTTTTTAAGTTTACTCTGTTTTTGAAACTTTGGAATTTTTGTTTTGTTTTTGATGAATTTGTGCAGATCATATTTGATTTCCGGTTCTTGGCGCTATTTGCAGTAGGAGGTTCGCTTGCTGGTTCGCTACTATGCTTCCTCAATGTAACTTTTGTGGTTATATTCTGAAAATGTTTTTGACATACAAATACACCATTCTATATACTAATGTAAAAGACTAACTATGTAGGGGTGTGTTTACATCATCGAAGCATATAAAGTCTATTGCTCTAACTGTGTCAAAGGCATCCACACCGGCCAAATGGTTTTACGCCTCGTCGAAGCTATAGGTTAAATTTGCTACATATCTATATGAGTAAGACCGGTTTAAATCGTTATAATACTCATAATACTATGTGGAGTTTTGATTTGCAGATGTTTATCTAGCTGGGACAGTGATGCTAATATTTAGTATGGGTTTGTATGGACTCTTCATCAGCCACTCTCCTGCTGATCTTCCTCCGGAATCCGATCGTGCTCTTAAAGCTTCTTCTCTCTTTGGAATGTTTGCCATGAAAGAGAGACCGAAATGGATGAAGATCAGTTCACTAGATGAGCTCAAAACCAAAGTGGGACATGTTATTGTCATGATTCTTCTAGTGAAAATGTTCGAAAGAAGCAAGATGGTTACAATCGCTACGGGTCTCGATTTGCTTAGTTATTCAGTTTGTATCTTTTTGTCCTCTGCTTCTCTCTATATCCTCCATAATCTCCATAAAGGAGAGCACTAAGTTTCTTCTTCTCCATTTGTACATATATGTGTTTAGTCTTTTGTAAACACGATATATATTTTAGTTTCACTTTGCTATTAATGATTGTGAAAAACCAATTTTGTATTATATTATTATGTTCATTCACTAGAGGAATAGTATATTCTCAAATCATTTACATATTGTACATTCCGTAGTTTGGTCAAAGCAAGGCCATTGATTTGCCTCACCCTTTCTCTTGAAAGCTTCAACAACTTACCTATCTCTTCAAACGACATAGGAGTCTCTCCGTTGAGCCCAAAGTAGAGTCCCAATACTCGAGATTCTCTCGCGGTAAGAGTTCCTAAAAGCTGCTCAATCTCTTGCTTCATGTGTTCTCTTTTCACCATCTCCTCTGGCCTTGTTTCTTCCGGTCCTCGTACAATCTCCTGATAGATGGCCAATCAGTCCAAAGTTACTCATTGCTCTCTCTCTTTACTTTTGCATCATGGAAATCTGAAGTATACCTGTAATGTCATGCGGCCATTTTGAGATGCAACTCGGTCCAACGAAATAGGGGATCTGCCCCGCTCCACAGCGAGTCTAACCGCTGATACATGGAGGTTGAGGTGCTCTGCAATCTCTTCACAGCTCGGTGGCCGTCTTAGTTTCCTTGTCAACACATTACTAGCTTCAGCGACTTTTGCAGTTAACTCCCACATGCTTCCCTACACACAAGAAACTAAAAACGATGCATTCACTAATTACTTACCACTTCACTTCCCAAAAACAAAGACCACCCCATTGGACTTAACATGGTTGATGCATATAGTTAAACCTCTAAAGATGGTCACAACTTTACACTATCACACTCCACTTAATTTAAACAAATGAACCTCCAAAAATATAGTCATATATACTCGATTTTTTTGTTTGAATTACCATGAAATTCTAGGTCAAACCCCGTGATCCCCCAATCCCAAAACCACAACATATAATATTAGTTTCATCTCAAGTACCACTCGATCAGCGACTTCTAGGCTTTGCATGAGATATACATGACTTAATATTTGATTAGAATAATGTTATTAAATTAAAATGTGACCGATGCAAGGCTCACCGGCAATTTAACTAGTCGAGACTTGTGTGCGATAGCCCTTAGGATCGCTTGTTTGATCCACCAGTAAACATAAGTAGAGAGTTTGTAGCCTCGTTCAGGATCAAATCTCTCAGCTCCTCTAAGAAGACCAATGCTTCCTTCTTGAATCAAATCTTGCAGATTCAATCCTTTCCCTTGGTAACTTGTTGCAATAGAGACAACGAGCCTACGATAACAACGAGTAATCTTTTCTCTCGCTTCTCTTCTTCGACATAATATCTCATTAACACTACGCTTCTTCTTCCCTTTACTTGACATCAATACTGATACCATTTCTTTATCTTCAACACTTGTTCCAAGATTCTCAAGCTTTGCTCCTTCCTGATTGTTACCGGAAAACACACAAACAATGAGCCAAGAAACCAACAAGGAAATTTTTTAAAGATGATAATACCTTGAGGTACAAGCAAAGTTGAACTTCTTCTAAGCGACTCAAAAATCCAGAACGTGAAGAAGGTCCTCTGTTATTAAGAACACTAATAGTATCCTCTGTTTCTTGCTCTGTTTCTTGTTCTGCATTTTCATCTTCTTCAGGCTCTAAACGATCAAACCCTTGTCTTCTTCTTCTCCTTCTCTTCCTTCTCTTTTCTAATTGAGAACCCCATTTCTCAGGTTTGATCATCACTGAGCTCTCAGCCTCGCTCGAAAACAGAGCCGGACCAAGCAGCTTTATGGAAGATGAAGGAGATGGTTGACATTGGTGAGTTATTCTGAGTAATGGAGAAATTGTTGGGATTGGAGGAGATGGACACATGGTTGCGGTGGCTGTGGTGGGTATTGTCGCCATGGATGAGATACAGAGCTTTTCCACACCTTTGGTTTCTTTTTTGTTCTATCTTATTTGTTTGGTCCAATGGATGAAATTGGAAGCAGAAGATAATAAGTTCTTTGGTTACTTATCATAGATAGAGTCTCTGTGTCATCAGTTATTATTTATCCTCAATTAAATTTGGTGGAGTTGGTTTTTTATTTTTATTTTGAGAAAAAATTGGAATGCGATAACTACCAAGTACCAACAACGTAGGAATAAAGATGGGAATTAATTTGATGTTTTGTTTTCTCTTCGAGGACAACATCCTATAACTTTTCCAATTTATTTTCTTTGTTTATGAAGCATTTTAAACTCGACTCGGAAACTAAACTAATGCTGGTTGTATATATTTCGTTTGTCTCATCATGTTTGATGGCTAAGGTATATTTACACACATATTAAGAATCTTTTTTTTTAATATAACACATGTTTTATCACTAATTTTCAAAATGATCCAACTAATGAAAAACTAACTAATCTGCAAAATTCAAGGGAAATTTACACTAATAAATAATAGTGTTTTGGCCAATAATTAAATATCTAACATGTTATAGAAACAAATTAAGTAAGTAGCATTTAGTTCACATACCATTACTATTTTACCCTTTTTTATTTTACAGTTTTTTATTGGAAATTTTTAAAAATAAAATAAAAACTCAATCATAACATAATTCTCCCACGCCGTCAACATCTTTTTTTTTTCCATCTCCTCTCATCTTCTTCTTTTTATTATGTGTTTCTCCTCCATTGTTTATTCCTTCTTCTTCTTATTTTTCTTTTTCTTCATATACAAACATCATAATTTATCTCATTTCTTTCTAGTGATCCATAAAATCAATTATCATATATCGAAAATCTTCAACCATGGATTAAGATTGTATTTCTTCTTGTTATCCAACGTTAAACTCCCCATTATCGTATCATCTCATTGTCAATTTGAGCCGCCTCTGAAAATCAATATACTTAACTATTTTCAGAAATCAGGTAACTATATTTCCCATAATAGTTAACTATATGTTATTTTCATCATACATACGTAACTATGTTTCTGATTATAGTTTGCTATGTATGTTATATTTTTCATTATGCAAACTATAATTGGCAACTACATTCTGAACATATAGTTAACTATTTTTATTTAAATAAGTAATTATTATAACAACGTTTTCATATAGACCACTATATTATGAGATATGTAGAGTAGACAACTACGTTATAAAAATAGTTAACTATGTTTTAAAATTATAAAACTATGTTTTAAAATTATAACTATTTTATGAAAATAGTTAATTATCTTCTCAAATCATAGTTACAAAATATAGTCAACTATCTTTCCATATCAATAAAATATGTAGTCTCGAAAATAGTTAACTATGTTACTAAATAGTTTCGTACATCTATTTATTTACCTTTTTTTTTGGCAGAGCAGATATACTTTTCCAGAGATAAAGATCATTGATGAGAAGAATATTTTTTTTAAAGAAAACTATTTGCAGAGATTTATTTTTAGTGTCAATAATTATCACATTTAATAGGGGTAAAATTTTCCACTATTTTATTCTCAAAGCTACTCACCTAATTTTACTTCATGTGGTGTTAGATACCTAATTTTGTACCAAAAACCTATTATTGAGCTAATTAACCCAAAATTCAAATAGTCAAAATCAACAAAAACACAATTAATTTTACTAAAAAAAAATAGAAAAAATCATCTAAATTGATACAATTTTTTTTTGATTAAACATTTTAAACAACTAAAATTTGATATAATCAATGTTATCATTTAAATTGAATGAAAATTGATGGAATTAAAAATTTTCTCTAAAAGTTTATTATTTATATTGGAAAATATACAAATATGATTCAAATTATTCCACTAAATGTTTTGAAAGAATAAACAATTTGGGAGAAAAACATTCATCTATTATTTTGCTATAGTATTGATTGGTTGAATTGAAATAACTTGGTTTTTTATTCCACTTAATTACATTTCATTTATATTTATTCCACTAATTATACTAGAGACAACATTTTGGACTCTAAACTTCTAATAGCAACAACTTTTGTTTTAATCTGTGGTTTAATAACACTTAATTTTTCTTTAGCGGGAATAAATGTCTTGAAATTAACCTTTTTAGTGGGTTGTTCAACTAGAGTCTTCGAATAGCAATAATTTATAATTCCTTTAATTTTTCTATTATTGATTTTATGATGGACCGCTCAACTTTTAGACCTACTTTTGAAATTAAATCCGAGTTGGATCAACATCATGGAGTTTTCATCAAATTAGTAAAGATTTCCCCTATATTTCTATCCTTTTATCTCTTTTCATTATGTTTAACTTAATCTTAATTGCCGACAAAAAAAAAAAATACTTAATCTTAATTATTGTTTTCTCCTTTGCAATGTGTGAGTAGTTTCACTTATAAACTATAGAGTATGTAAATTATGGTGACTAAATGTTGAGTTATAGTCTCATCCTAAAGTATGGAATCCTCTATTTGTAGTCTAATGTTGAGAGGAAACTATAGTTGAATTTTAGCTATAATTATACAATCTAACTAGAATTTTAATTAGGTCTATCTACTTCTGAGTTGGACTTTGGGTTGAACATGTTTTTGGGCTGATAGGTAATAATAATAAGTGGGTGTTAAATCCATATCCAATAAGTATAATCAAAATATCTATGGAAATTTCAAATGAGCATTTAAATGGCGCTATCCTTGTCGTTTTCATCCATGCTTCATGTCATGTGGTTCATTTTTGCTTCCTTCCATTGTACAAAACAGCCATCTCTTTTGATTTTTAAAGCTGACCCCGTCCGTTTACCAAAAAACCTAGGAGTCAATGCGGTTGTATGGGAACTTTAATAACAAACCCAAAGACGAATTGTTTTTGCAGGGACCCTAATAAAGGCCCAAATAAAATTAGACCGTTACTACATTTATTGCCCTTACGCTAACGTCACATGTAACTTGATGGGAAGTGCCAAACATGTAGAAGAGAATACGAGATATGGACCAAGTGTCAACGTCTTGACCCCACGTGGTCGAATCTGGCTGCAACGCGCTCTTGTGAAGCTTCCTTGTGGTGTACTGTGTGCGTAACACGCGGAGCTCTTTCGTATCCTCGTGATTTTCTTGTAGGGTCCACTATTACCGCTGACGTGGAATTGTCCACACATCCATTACTGTTTCTGGACACAGCACAACACAAGGAGTCAATTTCTTTTTTTGTCGACATAATGAGTCAATTATGTAACCATTATATTTTCAAATTGTAATACAATTTTAACTGATAATTAAATATATGCTGTATATGGAATTCGCTAAATTAGATTGAATTTTGGCTATGGTAAAATATATCATTCTTGATTTTTTCAAATGGATATTTAAAATGTTTATGTTAAAAAAAAGTTTATGTTCAAAAAAGGGTTTGATAGAAGGTAGAATTTGAGTTTTTAGTCTGTAATAAAATTCCAAATATTTTTCTTTTGTATTATTTATGAATCATTATATTGTCAACATGGATATAATATTTTACAATGTGCGTAACATTCCATATCATATTCAACTATGCTTGACTTTGGAAAAAGAATTTTGTTAATGAATATAATTAAATCGTATAAATATATGAACATGTAAATTTAATTTTTTTTTTTTTTTATAAACTATGGGAATTTCTTTTACTTATAACGTCTTCGGTGTCCAAAAGTATAATACTATGTTTAAAGCGTAAATCATCTTTTTAAATAAAGTTGAATTTGTGACCTTGAATATATTTTTTTAACGCCTAGAGACCACTAAAATACTAATTGTAAAATGATTTTACGGATAATAATGTTAATGCAATAATTTTAACACGGTTTTCAGATTCATACCATATAATATTTGGAAAAAATCTCACAAATTTCTATCACACTTTAGAAAACTTGTATTTTTGCTACCGTGTTTGGTGATTCTAAAAGCTTTCAATCGTGATTTTGAGGAAGGAATCAAAATATCATAAACTACAAATGTTATCCACCATCTACCTTTTCTGAAAGTTTGAATACTATCGTTTTGCTTTAAGAATAAAGTTCCTTTATTATTTTCTGACTAGTAGTGTATATAGTATAATCTTAATGAAGAATCTACTTTTTTAACTTTGGTAATGCATCTATCTATTCCTAACAAGACAAATGATAATTATTGAAATAAAAAAAAAGTACATTACTTATAATATACACACGTGAAGCAATTGGATTTGCTAATTGGGATAACCACTCCAAGTCATAAAGATAAAACAACATTGTTTAGTCCTGTTTTATGTTTCTTCCACTTTCAATTGTCACTTTCTCTCTGTCTTCATTATCCCATGTGACCCTCCAAAACATTCCTCCTACACTTAATATCCCACACTCCATATAATTATTATTACTTTTTAATTCTCAGATTACTTTTAAGTTTGAAATAAACAAATTATTTCAAAAAATTTAAAAAATATTAATTAGTAACGAATGGAAAAAATCAAAACTAGAGGTGGAAGGACGTTTGGACCGTGAACATGTGAAGCGTGACACCACTTTTTTTGCCTTTTAGCTCCACTATATATATACATACATACAGTACATATATATTCGTTACATTACAAGACCGACTCTTCGTGTTTTATTTCACTCTCACGTTCTGCTAGAGAATCAGAGAATCTCTGTGTGGTAATCATAGATTTCCCGATACGATTCTTTTGAAATCTTCCGTTACGATTTTCAGAGATTTTATTTCCTTTTTTAATCCTGGATTGCGTTACAATTGATGTTTTGTTTGTTGTTTCATTGATTTTGCTGTGTTAGAATTGAATCGGAAAATGGCGGAGGAGTATAAGGAAGCGTTGTTGGAGAAGCAGAAGTATCACGACGGTTGTCCGGGATGTAAAGTGGAGCAGATGAAACAGCTCCGGCGAGGTTATCCTTACCTCGAGCTTACCTTCGTTTGGATCATCGTCCTCTCCACATGTAAGCACTTTCTTTGATTAATTCTCTATACACTGTTCTTTGATTCTGCTAATTTATCTATTTCTTTTGCGGATTTTTGTGTTGAGTGTTTATGAAATTGGAGGAATTCTGATGAAGCGGCTAGTTTTGGTTTTATTGATTTTTTTCGGAAAATGATTGGTTTTGCTGCTAATGGCCTAATTGTGAGAGGTTTCTTGTGTTGAAAGTAATGATTCGTTGTGGAAATTCTCATGCGTTTTCATGTCAATTCATGTGTTTTGCAGCTCTGCCGATTTCTTCTCTGTATCCTTTCCTCTATTATATGGTGAGTTTTTTATTACAGAGTTTTAAAGCTACCAGATTGTGGAGTTTTTTTGTTTGTGTGCTAATTGAGAGATATGTTAGACAATTGAGGGGTTGATGTATACCACACGCATAGTATGTCTTTGATGTCTCATTTGTATTCATAGATTGAGGATTTTGGTGTCGCAAAGACAGAGAAAGATATTGGCTTTTATGCTGGATTTGTCGGTGAGAATACTTTACCTCTAAACATGTTGTTCTGCATTGAATATTTCTCTATTGTTTGTTCTAATGGATCTCTTAATACTTCGAAGGTTGCTCGTTTATGCTTGGCAGAGCATTGACGTCAGTGTTCTGGGGTATTGTGGCTGATCGGTATGGAAGAAAACCGATTATTCTCTTGGGAACCATCTCAATGTTAGTATTCTTAATCAGAATTTTTTTATTTGTATTCTTGTTTGTGTTTAGATGACTAATTAGGTGGTTATTGCAGTGCCATTTTCAATGCTCTTTTTGGCTTAAGCTTAAATTTTTGGATGGCAATTGGTACGAGGTTTCTTCTTGGGAGTTTCAACTGTTTGCTTGGAACAATGAAGGTGACCTCTTTGTTGCTACTATTACTCTTTGTTTCATTTTTAGCTGTGTACACCAAATTGTCACTTACATATTCTCATATCTAATTTTCAGGCTTATGCGTCTGAGATATTTCGTGACGAATATCAAGCTACAGCAATGTCAGCTGTAAGATTTTCTGTCACGTAATTTTTACATATTTTGAATGTTGGTGTTGTGACCTTTATTGTAACTTTATTCATTTCAGGTTAGTACAGCTTGGGGCATTGGACTAATCATTGGTCCTGCTCTAGGGGGTTTCTTAGCACAGGTAACTTGATCATATCTAACTTGGCTCTCCAATCTGTATATTCTAAATGCTTGAAGCTTTTTATGTGTCCGTCTCGCCTTGCTGCAGTTTTCCTGCGTATTGATTTGTATCTAGCATTCTATGTACTATTCTTATTAATGCATTTCATTATTCTCCAATATCAGCCGGCAGACAAATATCCAAATGTGTTCTCCAAAGACTCCATTTTTGGCAGGTGTGTATTGCTTACTCCTCTGTTCAAGAAGTTAGTGGAATGGATAGAATGGAATCTCGTGAAATAAATATGCGAATTGCAATGCAGATTCCGATATGCGTTGCCCTGCTTTACGATATCAGCCTTTGCGTTGCTTGTGACAGTACTATGCTGCTTCATTCCGGTACTCTATTTTTCTACTAGAGCCTACTGAGAACCTTTTTCTTCATTGTCGAGTGTTCTATATTAATATCTTTCGCACAGAGTTCACTGACGAGTCTCCTATGTCTTTCTCCAAATAGGAAACACTGCACAATCATAAGCTGGACAGCGTATTGCATGATGACACATACGAAATACTCGAAGCTGCATCTCTTGAATCCAATGCTTCTACTGGGAAAGCAAGAAAAAACGAAAGAAAGGCTTCTCAATCTCTCTTGAAGAATTGGCCCCTAATGTCATCTATCATTGTGTATTGTGTTCTGTGTCTACATGATACTGCATACTCAGAGGTAAGTAGTTGGACCAGAATTTTCTGCGTACTCTCATCTGGCATGCCTCATTAAGTGGACTCAGTTAAGAATTGGTTTTATACTGCTGATTGATTTTCGTTGGGTTGTAATCCCTTGGTTCTAGATTTTGTACGTTTATTCCATTGAAGAACTAGACTAGTTACCTTACTAGAGTAAAAATTGAGGGAACAGCATTAAGACTCCATGTTTGTGAAACTAGAGCTCTTCGTATGAACAAAAAATCTTGATCACTTGGAATCTGGCTATGCAGATATTTGCACTTTGGGCTAACAGTCCAAGGAAATATGGAGGTCTGAGCTATTCAACCAATGATGTCGGTACAGTTCTTGCGATCTCAGGTATGCAGAATGTCCTGGTTCTTCATGGCTTGTGTTTTAGTGATAAGAACTTGTGATGATTAGAGTCTCCTTTCATTTGAATCTGTATGAGAGTTGAGCAATTATGAATAAGCAGAATTCTTATGACTAATAAAAATGAGACGGTTATTTTTACTCATCGTCAATTCTGCTTTAGGTCTCGGCCTATTCTCCTTTCAGGTGTTTGTTTATCCTTTGGCCGAGAGACTGCTAGGACCTGTACTAGTCACACGTTATGCTGGGGTCAGTTGATATTCCCTTTGATGCAACCTCTGCTTCACTGCAAATTCTATGTAGTGCTTGAATGCAACAAAATAGATATCGTTCTTCTGACAATATGCTTTCGTTTCAGGCATTGATGATACCGATACAAATGAGCTATCCATTTATAGCAAGTTTATCAGGTCTCAGTCTAAGCTTAATGTTGAATTGTGCATCAATCCTCATAAATGTGCTTAGTGTAAGTCCAAAAGCAAAAGCTATTTCTTTTCCTTCTTTCTCATTTGTGTTGTGTGTATTTAGTTTAATGTATTTCTTGGATGCTTAAGATCCTTTTGACATATTTTACCTTTTGTGAATATAGGTGTCTGCCATAACTGGCTTGTTGATTCTGCAAAATAAAGCAGTGGTAAACCACATTCCTTTATATTTTGTAAACTGCGGTACGATTTTCTCATCTCTTCTAACTCTATATATTTTGTATGAAACAATTAAAAACCAACAGGATCAGAGCCAAAGAGGGGCGGCAAATGGAATTGCTATGACTGCGATGTCTCTATTTAAAACCGTTGGACCAGCCGGCGCTGGCATATTGTAAGTGACATTTCTAATGAATGGGCGCAAGTAAATTCAAATAAGTAGTAATGTCTTGAACACAATTCTCTTTTGATGGCAGATTTTCATTGAGCGAGAGGCGACTAGACGCTGCATTTCTACCAGGTATGGTATTACTTCCCTTTGATACTCTTTGTAATATTTAAGATTTTTAAGCTTATAACAAATAAACTGAAAACGAATGCAGGACCGCATTTGGTGTTCTTCGTCCTGAATTTGATAGTCGTGGTCGGGGTAGCTCTCACCTTCAAGCCGTTTCTAACCTCGACTCGAAGGTGAAAATTCATTTGCAATGGCGATAGGGAAATGAGGACTTCTCGTTGATTCTTTAATGTTCAGATTCGAAAGAAACAGTAATCAAATTTCACTAACCTTAGGATTTCAGCTCCTTTTTTGTTGTGTTTTGCTTTGTCTGATTTAATATCAAGATTATGGAAATATAAATGACATAATAAGGTACATCAGAAGTTTATATCAACGTTTTCATAGATCGAACAGAATTATAGAAGTGGAGGCGATCTTGAAATGGTCTATTAATCGATTAATGAATAAGTTAGCAAATCTAATGGTCCGATTTGTCATATGCATTCTCATATTTTGCTGAACGATATTAGACAATATGAGTTTGAAAGGAATCTATTTTAAACATTAACTTATTCTTTATACCAAACCGAGTACTTGTCTCGCATTTGCAGATGGCAGATACAAAGTATTAAATCATTTTTGTGTTCACGTAATGACGTAACTAATAATTTCACAAACGTCTAAACTCTAAAGTCTAGAATTGTTCTTTTTCCTTTATTTTAGTTTTGGCGGGCGTTAATAATTTAATATTACGAAAATGATACTAAACTAAGTTCGACGATCCAATCAACAATTGAAGATAGGTACTCTCTGTCACGTTTGTGCTCACGTAACTATTAAAGCATCCCCCAAGAGACTTCAGAAAGCCCCAAATTCGTAATTTATGATATTCACTTTTGGCGAAAATACATGTATTTTTCTAAAGTTTTCCAAAGTTAATGTTGTGAATTTGAGTAGTGTAATTTTGTACATTAGAAAGCTTGAATAAGATAAGTGTTGTTTAGAACTTACACCACTATTATCCTGATTTTTTTTTGTTACTATGGGTTTATTAATTAAAATATAATAACATCTCTACTCATTTATAATGAGGTAAACTACATGCTAAATGAATTATAATTACACATACTAATACTAATAGTTTTCACCAAATATTACTCCATCTGTTGCATATTAGTTGTCATTCTACCTTTTATTTTTTGTTTCATATTACTTGTCGTTCTATATTTCCAATGTAGATTTATTACTATTTTTCCATCTTTTACCCTTAACTTTCAGCTTAATAATTACTTCTATCAAACAAAATAATGTATTAATTAGGGGTAAAACAGAAAATTTAATTGTTTTCTTAATTTATGTGAAAATACCTAGAATGACAAGTAATTTGCAACGGAGGGAGTAATGATTTTAATATGATACAAGGTTTTTTATAATTAGTTCATCTTTATTTGCTAAACTCAAAAAGTAAAAACACAATTAATAAAGTATGAGAAATAGCTCATCATCATTGAATATGCTTTAAATGAAGTATGTGAGCAAAAAAGAATTTTGATAGAGGTTCACAAGTTAAATACTAAGAGCATGAATAACCATAACCCATGTTAAGGGTTATTTGCATTAAATTAATAATAGTTATTAACCTTTAACACTTGTTTTGGTTTTAGTTAATTTTGAGGATTTATCCATGAACTCAATTGGAGTTCATATGAAAAAAAAAAAATTGAAAAAAAAAAATTTTGAATTAAAAAAATTTTGAAGGAAAAAAAATTACTATAAATAAATATACAAGATTAATTTAAAACACTAATTTCATATGTTTTATAAAATTATAGAGCTTTATTACAATCCGCAAAAACCAAAAAAGCATAAAATTGATTATTGTCAAACCGAAATGATAAACAAACATTTAAAATCATGATGAAGAACTTTCTTAAGTCGGCTCTATCGTTGAGCTCTGACATTTTTGTCCCAAATATGCTGAACCAAATCAGCTTTCAATCGTTCATGTATTTTTTTTTCACGAAGACTTGCTCGATTGGCCATCATATTGTTGAGTATCCACACTCAGAGTATCCACACTTCGACAATCACGGAGCGAAGATAGACGATTTTTGAGGATTTCAGCAACCTACATTTCTTTAAACCAAGATATGACATAAGTTCTCTTCATTTCTCCAGAAGATAAACAAAAGCAACGAAAAGATAACCACCTTTTTACTTACCTTCATGGGTTCTAAACTCACGAGGCCACAGACACGTGCTGCAATTCCTCTGCTATCGAAAGGAGACTGACCAAAAACAAAAACATTTCCAAGTTGTCACAAATTAGATGATAGTATTCACAAACAAAGTGTATAATCATCTAATATTCACCAAAGTGACAAATAAAATTCATCAAGTTAAGACAAGAAAAGCTCACCCAGCTGGGTTGTTAGCATCTCGTTGAAGATGCTGAGGATTTGGGGTTTGTTGTTGATGTTGCTGACCACAGACTCACAGCTGTAGTCTGTGGTCGTCCCAGAAGCCTACATGAACAAAACACGGTAACAACTTATCAGCAAAATCATAACATATTAATGACAATGTTATGTGGAGGAAATGAGTCTAAGACAAGAGAGAAAATGACAATGAAAAGAGTATTACAGTGTGAATTTTGTGTTTCATGTGGCCATTCTCATAGACCAAGTGGGAAACTGAACTTCCCTATCAGCTCCTGTTTGAGCATCAAACCTAGCAGTAGCAATGGCATCTACCTCATCAATGAAGATGATAGCTCGAGCATTTTCCTTGGCCAGACGGAAGACATCACGAACCATACGAGGTCCCTGCAATCAGAGGCATAGTCAGGAACCAAATAGTAACACCAATAGGAACTTCAAAATTTCAGAACATGAAAGCTCGTGGAGGGTCAATACCAATCTGCTTGTAAAGCTCGTGATGGGTAAGTGGCAATTCAACAGCCTCACGAATTTCCTGCTTCTGAATATCACATCCTCAAATATCCTATCAAAAGCCAACATTTTTATCAAAACACAAACCCAAACCTAGAATAAAAAGTTCTAAGATTTTGAAAAAGGGTTAAGATTTGAGCCATGTAGAAGCTTACACTGTAGGAGACGTCAGGCTTCTCAGATTGGCTGAGAAGAGAGATGCTTGAATCAGACTCAGTAGGTACTGAGAATCCGAACGTAGTAATTAGACCCAGTAGTAGATGCGACGATTCCGTTGTTCTGATCCACCATCTCCATGAACTGACCAATCACAAGAGGCACCGATTGAATCCTTTTGACCTCCTCGGGATCTAGATCTAGGGTTTTTCAAGAGGATCTATATCTACAGTTTCAGAGAGATACAGTGATAAAGAGTGAGAGAACGAATGGATGATAAGAAGAATCGAGGTGGAACGACACGACGACGGCGATAACACGCCGGCGACGGTGAAAACAAGCCAAAAAAATCGCCGGAGAGAAGGAGAAACGAGAGAGAAAACTTTTTTTTGACGAAAATAAATTGTGTTTTGTCTTTGGGCCTGTCACGTTTTCGCGGTTCAATGAAAACGTGACACGTGTCTCCCTTTATTTCATATAACACAAGTTCTTTTGAGTCTATCTGCAGATCCGATTCTTTTGAAAATGGTAATAAATGACATTATTATACTAATCTAAACCATATAAACCCCAATATAACCCATGGTTATTCATGACAAAAAAAATACTAATGAACTTTTCAGGTCGACCACATAAGGCCGCAAGAAAAAAGTGGTCCAATTTGGCATTCCTCAAATCAAAATACATACCTCATATTATACACTTACCAACTCAACCATTTTAAACTAATTTCTAATATCTGAAACAAATATTTCATGGACGTCTTACGTCTCTTTTGAAACCATTGTACAGATTTTCCTTATGTTTGTGCATGATACTTGAATCCAAAAACAAACAAAGTTTCATGATATATTAATGGGCGTATCCAATTTAATATCAATATTTGATCGTATAGTCAATTGTTTACAACGGACGTATCCAATTTAACAACAACCACAATAAAACAAATCTGATAGACTATTTTTTCTAGAGTACAAAAACATGCCTCATGAGTTCATGACCACACAGAATAGACAATCTAACATAAGAAATGAAACCACATAGTATATTCCATTACTTAAGTTTTCTAATCAAAGTTTTCATAAATAGTATTGAATGCAATAATGCAAATATCCCATAATTATAATTACATCACCTCAGCGTTTTCATTAAAGATGCATGATAAATTGCTTTCTCTATCTCTCTGGTGACAATCAAAAGGAAATAGTATATAACAAAAAAAAAAACAATAAAAGCAAAGAGATCAGCCAAGGTGACTAAGACAAGGGGAGAGCCAAACTTGTGTTTCTCTTCTCTTCTCTCTCTATTATTAATTGGTCTCTCGTCATTTCTGTTGACAGAGAAAATTTAAAGAGAGTACGTGAAAATCTTGTGTTTGCTTTTACTCCTCCACATTTAAAACACATCGCATCTTCTTATTCCTCTCCATCATATTCTAAATTCTTTGGATCGATTTGATTTCATTGGAAGAAATGTCGGAAGAGTATGCAGAGTGTTTGCTTGAGAATAAGTACCATGAGGGTTGTCCAGGATGCAAGGTTGATCAAACGAAGAGGCTTCGTCGAGGCTTCCCTATCTGGGAGCTTTGTACGGTTTGGATCATCGTTCTTTGCACCGGTAAGTTATTGATTTAGGAAGAAGATGAATCATTGTTTTCTTGTTTTAAAAGAGTAAATGTAATGATTTGATTTTTGTGGTGCATCGTTTTAGCTCTGCCTATTTCGTCTCTTTTCCCATTCCTTTATTTTATGGTGAGTACCCACTTGCCGCTCTTCTCTCACCGACATATATTTAATTGGTACGTACTTGCTGGTTTGTAAAACTTGTAACAGTAGTAAAATCTGTTGTTCTTGTGTTTGGTAGATTGGTGATTTTGACATAGCAAAGAAAGAAGAGGATATTGGTTTTTATGCTGGATTTGTTGGTAAGTAGTCATCGACCATATTAACCTCTCTTTTTGTAGTGACCAACATTACAAGTCTTTTAAACTCACATTGTCTGTTCTAGGTTGTTCTTTCATGCTTGGTCGAGCGTTGACATCGGTTATATGGGGAATTGTGGCTGATCGTTACGGTAGAAAACCTGTAATACTCATAGGAACTGCTTCAGTGTAAGTGATTCTTTGAACATACTGTTTCATAAATCTCTCGTGTTTGTTTTATCACTTTTTAACGAGTTGCTTTGATTCTGTTACAGGGTCATTTTCAATACTCTGTTTGGTCTAAGTTTAAATTTCTGGATGGCTATCATTACAAGGTTTTGCCTTGGTAGTTTCAATGGTTTACTTGGTCCTATCAAGGTGTGTACTTGCGTCCTTCTCTCTTGAACATTTTGTACATCAATCAATTTCTCGAACGCTCATTAACTCGAAAAATGGATGAATTCAGGCTTACGCAATGGAAATATTCCGTGATGAATATCAAGGTTTAGCACTCTCAGCTGTAAGTTCTTGATCCAAAGTTTTAAGTCTTCAATTTTTCCAATTGAGTAAAGCAATTTATAATCTTATCATATGATTCATATCGTGTAGGTTAGTACAGCATGGGGCATTGGACTCATCATTGGTCCTGCTTTGGGAGGTTTTCTTGCTCAGGTATTCTTTAACAACAACATTTTCAATCTTGTTTTTCTTACTCTACCTCGCTTTCTCTTCTTGATTCTTGTTTTAATCTCCTGATCTTGTAGCCTGCAAAGCAATATCCAAATTTATTCTCAGAGGACTCGATTTTCGGGAGGTAAGTAATTATTTTTCTTATCTCCTCTTCACTTTCATTCAACTCATATACATATAGTCTCATTGGTCTACATGTCATAATGCAGATTTCCCTACTTCTTGCCATGCTTTGCAATATCTGTTTTTGCATTCTTGGTGACCTTAATTTCATTAAGGATTCCGGTACGCTCTTCACTGTTCAATGCTCCATTTTTTCATGATCTATGAGTTACTGTGTGTTTAGCTTAAGCCTAGAGGTGGTTGTTTCTCCACTCCAGGAGACATTGCACAATCACAAGTTTGATGATGATGAGTCTCTTGATGCTCTCAAAGCTTTGTCTCATGACCCTGAATCTCATAAAGCGACAGAGAGAAATGAAGAAAGCTCTCTCTTGAAAAACTGGCCATTAATTTCATCTATTATAGTCTATTGCATTTTTTCACTTCATGACATGGCTTACACAGAGGTGAGAGTCTTCTTTCACATTCATCTTTGTTTCTTTTGCTCAAAAACAAAATCTTTACATTTCTTTCTCCTATATAGATATTTTCATTGTGGGCAAATAGCCCGAGGAAATATGGAGGTTTGGGATACTCCTCTTCAGATGTTGGTTCTGTTCTTGCAATTTCAGGTGTGTGTTGATACATCTCAATGCTAACATTTTCAATAGAAACCAGTTGTTCTGACCTAAACAATACTTTTTCTAGGTGTTGGTCTCCTTATCTTTCAGCTTTCACTCTACTCTTACGTGGAAAGGCTTTTAGGACCTGTCATAGTCACACGTATATCCGGGGTAACCACTATACTCTATTGATTCTTACTGCAAACATTATGTTTTTTGAGCAGGAATGATCTAATCTTGTGCTTGTTTTCTATACTCAACAGAGTCTGGCTTTAGTTATCTTAGCATGTTATCCACTAATAGCAAAGTTAACTGGTTTCGCGCTTACCCTGACGCTAAATTCTGCATCCGTAGCAAAGAATGTCTTAAGTGTAAGTCTCTCAAAACCTTGGAAGAATGTATGATTTGTGTTTTTAGTATACATATTCTCAACATATATGTGTGTGTGTGTGTAGGTGTCTGCTATAACTGGCTTATTCATCCTTCAAAACAAGGCTGTTGTAAGTATTTCAGAACATTGATCCATTTTACTATTTAGGTGAAACAGGCAATAGTCTTATAACAAATTTAATTTGTAATTCTTATTGGAAAAAAACAGAGACAAGACCAAAGAGGAGCAGCTAATGGGATTGCCATGACAGCGATGTCTATGTTCAAAGCAATAGGTCCAGCAGCAGCAGGAATCATGTATGCAACTTTTTTCTATCTCCTTCTTCAACTTTGGTTATAAAACAAACGAAAAGAACTTGTTGGTTTTAAAAAATTCTCTCATTTTTGTTCGCGTTTATTGGCAGATTTTCTTGGAGTGAGAAACGTCAGGATGCTTCTTTTCTTCCTGGTAATGTGAATTTCATCATATCCATTAACCATATTGGTTACTAGCTATGTATATTCAGAATTCAAACTTGACCAAGTGAGACTAAAAAGAAGAGAATGGTTCTTTGAATGTGAATGTGCAGGCACTCAAATGGTATTCTTTATCTTGAATGTGGTATTGGCACTTGGAGTTGTAATGACGTTCAAACCGTTTCTAGCTGAAACACAACAACACTAGAGAGCGATGAAATTTTGATGGTATTCGAATTACATCGGATTGTAGATTGTATGTGTCTGATACCAAGTTAGATCATCAGATGTTGTTGTAAAAGATGGTATTGGGAACAAAAATTGTTAGAACGTTAATGTAGCATAGATTATACAATGTATACAAATTATTAATCATAGCTTTCTCATTGCACCTAAAACGTTTATCCTCCTCTGCACTTGATACCTTCTGTATTTACACCATCTAACCTTAAATAGCTTACTTGATCACTCACATTATATATACACAAAATTTAATTATAAACTAACAAGAAAGAGCAGGAGATCAAAACTCTGATTCTTTGGTAACTCGGTCAAGGTATTACTACATGTACTATTTAGCTCCCATCCCATTATGTATGATTTGGATAGAAAGAAAGTATTTACTAAATGCAAAACATTTGTCCTTTTAGTAGCAAGGTGTTGCAAATCAATATAAGCTATTTCGCTTCATTTTTGTTTGAATTGAAGAAGTACTAGTAATAGTTTGCTTGTAAATTTTCTGCAATTTAGTTACATTTTTTCTTGTAGTTAATCTAATTACAAACTGTGATGATTTAAAAAAATAAATAAATGTTAAATTATATTCAAACAAAAAAAAACGTTTTTTTGTTTCTGAATAATCAGATTTTGCTTAAGAGTTCAATCATAAAACAGACCATCACTTTCAAATCTTCGATTACGCATTTCGCGTCTCAAACCAAAATCTCGAGACCTTCATCATAGGATTGGTCTCCCATAGTTCGTATTGAGCTTAACCGATTCCAAACCCTCTTATCAGTTTCTTTAGCCAGCTGGTTTGGGGAACGTGATTGCTCTCCATGTCTTCGTGAGTTTCTCTCTCTCGACAAGAGGTAGATTGTGGCTTGGAAAGTATATCATCATATAAAGAACCGTTTGGGGATGATTTGCATTTTGCTAAGAATATTATTTTGCAAGTTCTAAAGCTAATTAGCAAATGTATATGAAAACTTGTCGCACACATGTTGTCTTGATACAACAAAATTTTATCACAATTTACTAACTACAACTGTATAGATTTTGTAGTGATGTAAGTGGGATCTATAATACAACTTTTATTGTGATGTAAGTGGGATCTAAACAACTAAATAAAATCAATTCTTGGTACAAAAACAATCATAAAAAGACGACTCTATTTAAAAAAATGTTTTCCTCCATGATGTTTTGCATATCAATACATTATCTTCTGAATTATCTTTACAAACACAAAAAAAAACTTGTACGGAACTCAATCTTTCATCAAACAACAAACACATCACAACCATCCATCTCTAGTCAAACCTTATACGTGTCGCTTCATTATCCCTTGTTGTAACGTACACGTCAATACAGACGATAACAACGTCCCTCTTCTTCTCCACAATCATCATCTTCACGTGTGTTTTTGTTTTCTTTTGTTCCAAACCATGCAGTAGAACCAAACACAGAGAGTGTCTCTCACGCGCCGAGATCTCGCACATGTCGTATATCTCTAGAGGCTGCTGCTTTCGTAGTCATGTTAAAAAAAACGACTAAAATTGTAAAATAAATGCAAAAGTTTTAAAAGAAAAAAACAAAAACAGTAACATCTTTTACACATAACGTAATTACACAATCCACTTTTAAGAAGAAAGACTTTTAAGCGAAAACATTCTTTAAAGACGAGAGAATACCGCCGTCGCCGGAAAGTGACGTCATTAATGGGTGGTACAGAGCCTGTACGGTTTCTCAGTTCAAAATTCTACATTACTTGTTTTTATTTGGTTATTTTATAAAGTAATGATTTTTTTGTGAAGGCGGTGGTGGTGGAGAGAGAAAAGGAAGAAGAAGAATCAAAGGAGGAGAAAGATGAAGAAGCTAATCATCATCATAGATTTTTAGCAAGCTTGAATAGATTAAACCCAACAAATCCTCTTAGAATCATTTTCAATGGCGGTGGTGGTGGTGGTGGTTCTAGATTCACTACTCCGCCTCCTCCTAATCTCTCCCGACCACTCCGTTCTTCCTCTAGAGTACAACCTCCGCCGCCTCAACCGCCGGTAGAGTCTCATCCTCCGCCGTCTCCGTCACCATCACCATCCCAGCCGCCTGTTCAACATCAAACTCGTTCTCTCTTTACCCCAACTCCTCAAGTAATCTCCTTTCTACTTTTTGCATTTCAATTTGAGAAAAAGTTTATCATTTTTAAGAGAATTTAATCAAGATTCCTTCTTTTACTAGTTTCACTTTCTGTCTCACCTTGATGAGTTCTAAAGATTTTTAGACTCTATTCATTGAAATTTTGGTGGGTCTTGGGGTTGCGAAGTTGGTAAGTTTAAAGTTTCTTAATTTATTTCGGTTGCAGGAAACTTTGGCATCATTGAATTCAACAAAGTACACAAACAAGTTCTTTCTATTCCTCTTCATGGTTCATAAGATAGCAGCTGTTGGGTTTGTAGGCTTTCTTGTATTCAGAGGAGTACAAGGTCTAATTGGATCAAATGGTAATGTCAAAAGGAAAGAGCAGAAGATCATTAAATTTCTACTTCCACAAGTCGAAGCTGCATCGTTCTTGAGCATAGTACTCGCGTTCCTTTGGCAATTAGCATTCAGGATTTGGCCTGATTTCATGATTCATTTCATACTCTGGAGTACCTTTTTGATGTCTTTGTCCTCAGGGATTCTATTACTGTGTTTCCAAATGCCAGCTACTGATGCTATTGGGGTTTGCCTTATTGCATTCTCTATTGGTAATGGTTTATATGCTTGTTGGGTCACGCGTAGGATCAAATTCTGTTCTAAGTTATTGGCTAAGTCGCTAGAACCAGTTTCTAAGTTCTCGGATTTGAATTTACCGACCTACTGCATGTTAGCTGCTGGTTTCATATGGATGTCTCTTTGGATTTTCGGTGTTATCGGTGCATTGAACTTCTATTATCCGCCACTTGTGATTATTGGCTTGGTGCTGAGCCTGCTATGGACGACGGAAGTTATGAGGAATGTTGTTAATCTAACCGTGAGTCGAGTCGTTGCTTTGTACTATCTTAGGGGAATGCAGTCTAGTACGCGGTTTAGTTTCCAAAGGGCATTGTCTCGTAACCTCGGGAGTGCGTGTTTGGGATCTTTGTTTGTTCCAACAATCGAAGCACTAAGAATCGTGGCAAGAGGATTGAATTTGCTTAAAGGTGAAGACGAGTTCATGTTTTGCTGCGCTAATTGCTGTCTCAAACTCATGGATTTCATCTTCGAACACGGCAATGGCTGGGCCTTTGTGCAGGTATTAACTACACCCTTTAATCCATGCCACTTCTCAGATTCTTATATTTGAATCATTTATTCATTTTCAAAGGAGTAGGTTATTAGTGATTTGTCTTAATCTCTCCTTTCTTAATAGTATATATCTGATGCAATTATTTGATTTCTTTATTATAGATATCTTCTTACAAAGAATCAGTCTAGTAATAGTATTAAAGGCAACTTGGTTGTGGTGGTGGGTCTTTCTTTTTTCTTTTTTCTTTTTCTGATATGAGAATCTTGTATCATCTTGATAAGTCGAGGCACAACCACATGCTTTCTCTGCATTTTTAGTAATTATTTTGAATCACAAAATAAAAAGTACAGTGTAGTTTTGGAATCAATAGTATTTGGTCATTTGTTTTGAGATGCTTTAATAAGTAAATTAATTCTTGCAAACAATTTGAGCTTTGAATGGTAACAACGGACCGATCAAACTAGACTAAGATCGCATTTTTTCGTTGTTGTCGAGTAAGCGTTGTGAATCTACTTGTTACAGATAGCAGCGTACGGTAAAGGATTTGTGAGAGCGTCGCAAGATACGTGGAAACTATTTGAGGATGTAGACATGGTTGAAATCATAGACGCAGACATTACAAGCGCTATCTGCTTCCTCACAGGGATATGCAGCGGCTGCGTCTGTATCATAGTTGCGGCCGCTTGGACCCATACAGTTTACAAACCTTTTACAGCAACCATTACCTTACTTGCCTTCTTCGTTGGATACCTCATGGTAATGACAATATCATTGCATTTTTTTTTACTCAAAATGTTTTTTATTCGATATTCTCATCGGTTTTTTCCGGATGTTTTAACAGACGAGGATCTCAATGGCATTGCCTCACGCCTGCGTAGGTTGTTACTACACTTGCTATGCCGAAAATCCGGATAGCAGATTCTTCGACAAAACGATAAAAGATAGGCTAGCTATGATCCGAAATGGCCGTGCTGTTGTTTCCTCCACCCCTAGAGTCCGCCGTGCTGCTCATAACGTTTAGCCTAAGCTTAATCTCTCTTTTCTTGACTGTCTGATTGGAATGGCTTAGGTGTTTAAATTTTTGAGAAATCAAAATAACTAGTTTATAAAATTGTATTTAAATTTTTTGGAAAATAATTTAGTTGGAGTATAGAGTGAAGGGTCAATATCAGTGGGGGGTAAGGGAAGAATCTTGATAGATAAGGTCATGACATCGACACAATCCAACTCATGAAGCCAAAAGGCAAGTTAGTTGAGCTTTTTTTTAATTTCATTTTTCTTTGTTGTTGTTGAGACTCCTTAAATTACTTTCTGTACATATATATATTTTTTAAAGAAATTGTTTTGTTCCTTCGGTATATGGGGTATATTCCTTTATAAATTTTGGAATGTACTTGGTTTTTTATCTTTAGATAAATGTTTTATTTATTTATTAATTAGGCCATGTGGTAGCCTGGTAGGTGTAGATGTAAAGTTTAACACCTAACCTTGTCACATATTGTATCATAGCTCATGCCCAAGATGGATCTCCTTGATTACAAACCTCAACGTTCAACTATGAGGAAGTAACTTCTGTAGACGACATGATTTCAGGAGGGTTCAGTACAACTTTATAGTTTACCTTGTAACTGTAACATCTTGCTACACAGAACAAAAGTCAAAGAAATTCAAAATATAGATTATTTTTGACATAGATATTGGTATCTTGTGCAAGTCCTCTTTGGTATGGTGAAAAGTTAATTAATATTTCGACACCATATCTATAGTTCAAATCCTAAAGAACGCAAAGTACCGTAGATTAATTGAGACAGTTTTATTGGAATTTTGTTTGCCGTGGTGTAATATGTTTGGTGTAAATAGAATTGTTCGTCGTTATATTAAAGATATAATTGTCCATTGTTAATGTAGTGCATATAGAATTGTCTATCGGTGATCATTGTGATATATATAGTACTATATATTGTGGAATCACTAAGTCATTCAATCTTGGTCGATCTCAACTTCTCAATCTTTCAATATTGTACTTATTGTACATGCAAGAAATTGTAGAAATAGATTGCTAGAGGAGCTATTATGGTGAAGCAAAGAGGAAATTATTGAATCGGTAGGATAAAAGTTAGAGAAGTATTTAGGATTCCTTTTGTTTTCTTCCATGTTTGTTAGGTATACATTTAGGGATGTTAAAATGTGTTCAAGCATACAGGGTTAGCCCTGACCCTTGTTAAAATTTTAAGCCCTTAATCCTGTATCTTGATAACAGGGCTAAAAAGGGTTGAAGTCAGTTAATCTTTGGGTTTAATAAAGATTAATTTTGAGCCTTTAACTGTATATTATTTTACAAAAATTTCATAGGATCACACTTTCAAGTTTTATTTTAAAAATTACAATCATTTTTCAAATGTTCCAAAAATACCATCATTTTTCAAATCTTCCACAAAAACCATAAAAACAAAATTCATTTTCAATGGTTTGTAATTTAATTTGTTGTGTTTGGATTAACTATTATAGAATTAGAGTATAGTTTTACGGAATATGGTTTAGAGTTTAGTTTTGAATGTTGAAAGTTAACTTTCGTTTTGTGAAATTTGTGGAAAATTTGAAAAATGGTGATATTTATGGAATATAAAACAAATAGTGATTTTTTGGAAGCACAATTTTAAAGTGGGGGTATTTTTGAGAATTTTCCATATTTTTATATGTGTACTTATCTGTCTTATTTATCATAATAATTTTGAATTTTAATAAAAATAAACTAAAAGTAATAATATTTAATGACTAATATTAGTTACAAAACAAATTATATCTTTATATTTTGCAGAAAATCAATTTTCATATTTTCCGCTAAAAACACGTTAAAAAAAATGTGTTTGTCGCCAAGAACGTGTTTCCCGCCAAAAAAACGTTTCTCACCAAAAATGTGTTTCACGTTTTCCGCTGAAAATGGGGTTCCGCGTTTTTCCGGCGAAAACATGTTTTCACATTTTTCCGCCAAAAACATATTTCCGCTTTTTCCCGCAAAACAAAACTTGTTTTTGGCCGATATTGTGTTTATGTGTTTCCCGCCTTAAACATGTTTCCATGTTTTCACACTAAAACATGTTTTTATAGATTTTAAGCAAATGCTATTTTAAAAAAATATAATCAATTTAAATCTATATTTTACTAATAACAAGCTTAATAAGTTAAAAAAATTTACTTAATATTTTTGGTAGGAATTATCTAGGACCAAGGTCTAAATCCTTGATTTAATATTTAACATGACACATCTAGGACTAGAGATTATTAGGGTCCGGTTTTCAAAATTTCAAGGTCGGGTCGGGTTGAATAGCCATGTGTAATATCCCTAAGTACATTGTTGTAATGGATGAAATCTTGCCTTAGTATCAGACTGTATGGAAATTCCGTCTAAGATGCGTTTTTAAAAATTTCAATTTGAAAATGCGACGGTGATGTTTGATTATGTCTTGAAATGCGACGGTGACGTTTGATTATGTCTTGAAATGCAACAGAAATCTGTTTCCTAAAAATCTCAATTTGAAAATATGACGAAAACGTTTGATTTCGTCTTGCAAACACAACAAAAACTTATTTTTTAATGTAATAACTAAATAGTTTATATTGTAAAGATAAATTTAGTATTTTTATAGATTAAAAACAATAAATTTATTATACTTTTTGTTTTTTTGTTAAGTTATTTAATATTTCTTTTTTTTTTTTTGGTCAAAGTTATTTAATATTTCTATGTATATAATTTGTGTTATTTTTTGTTTTAAATACTTTTGTTGAAGTTGTTGTTTCATAAATAAACATACATATGTGTGTGCATTTTCAAAATGTATCCATTTTTTAATTTTTTTGGAAGATCGTTTTTATTTTTTAAAACATTTTGTTTTTATGTATCCGTTTCTGTTTCTATACGATCTAGAGTGATATATTTTTGTCAGGTGTGAACGTTTGTTTTGTGACCTTGTGAATGGAAAAGCCCAACCGCTTCTAGAACGAACTTAAGAAAAACGTTAAAAAGCACCAAAACAAAAGGAAAAGACACTTTTTTTAGAAAATGATTATATAAAAAAAAATAGCGTACTACTATGTACAAAAGGATTATTTTTGGTATTCTCTTGGTGACCTAGTTTTCTGATTTTTTTCTCCATGGCTCCATCAAAGTCAAAAAGTTCCTCGAAACGTTCGTTGTCGTCGCTGCCTATTGATTTAGTAGAAGAAATACTTTACAAGATTCCATTCGAATCATTGGCACGACCAGCCTTGGTACGATACAAATCGGTATGCAAACAATGGTGTGCTCTTTTAAACGACAAGAGATTCATTTATAAACACTTGAATCTCTCTCAGGTACAACACTTTATAGGAGTTGATGGTAATTCGATTCAGCTCTTTAATCTGGAGACTCAAGCTCTCTCATGTCTACAAGGTCCATCTCATATTTCTACAATAATTCACTGTGACGGATTATTGCTATGTTCGTGTATTGAAAAAAGAAGTAGAAGCAGCGGATTTGAGGTTACTGTATTTAGAAATCAGCTTGCAGTTTGGAATCCGTTTTTGAACCGAGTTAAATGGATCGAACTCTCGCATTCTTACTCAACGTTTGATGACTACGGTTTCGGATACGACAATGTATCCCGTGACAACTGACAACTACAAGATCTTGAGGTTTGATCAAGTAGAAAAATGTGTTGAGATATATGTTTTCAAGTCTAAACTATGGAGAAGTGTTGAATATGCTACTCTTGATTGCCGTCGTGTAAAACTTTGGCGTGCACAGTGCCACGCTGTGTCTATGAATGGAAACATGTATTGGATTGCTTCTAGGAAGAAGTGTAACTCCATTATCGAATTCGTCATCCAAAGTTTTGATTTCTCGACAGAGAAATTCAAGCACATATGTTGCCTTCCGTTTGAACCTAATTGGTTGGATAGGAATAATTTACATGCAGTAGACTTGTCAGGTTTTGAAGGAGATAGGCTTTCTTTATTACATCAAGGTAAACATAAGAAGATGATTGAGATGTGGGTTACAAACAAAGTGACTGATAGGGTTGTCTTGTGGAGCAAGTATTTTAATGTGATTGCCCTAATCACCCAATATTATACTCTAGGCGCGAATCGTACGATCACCCTTTCTTGCATATTTCATCCACAAGACCAATAACATCACGGTATGGTGCGAATCACTTCATAACAAATGTGTGTACCCCAATGTTTACGAATTGGGTGAGGGTGAGATCAAGAAACTAGTTGAGACAAGACGAAGTAAATGGCCTGGTAGCTATGTAAATTATGTTCCAAGTCTGGTTCTAGTTCCTGAATAAGAAGGCGAGGGTACGCATAAAAGGCATTTGAGAGGTTTTGCTTTTGCTAGTTTTCATGCATTTTTAAGCTTTTGTTCTTCTTATATACTATGCATTTATTTTTATAGAGATGTGGCCATTTAAACAATTAGACTTTTACATAGCATATGGTTACACACTATATGACTACAAAAGTAGTTGATGTGTTTTTCTAGTTATTATTATGCGGTGAATCATAGTGATGGTATTAAGAACATTGTAAAATCGTTAAAACTGAAAAAAGTATATATGAGAAATGGAATAAGCAAGAAACTTTTTTTTAATGAATTGAAGATTGTCCAACTTGGTCAGTATACATTATAGTTGAGCTAGCATTCTCCAGCTTTGTGGAATGTTTAACTCGGTTGGAGCCGAAACCGGGTAGAAAAGTGGGCATCAAGTCCGAATTTTGAGAAATGAATCAATGTTCCTATCTAATCTAAACATTTTTTACGTGGTAATGGATTTCGGTGAAGAAATTGTAGAAATAGATTGATTTCTTTATTATAAATATTTTCTTACAAAGAATCAGTCTAGGAATAGTATTAAAAGCATATTGGTTGTGGTGGTGGGTCTTTGTTTTTTCTTTTTCTGATATGAGAATCTTGTATCATCTTGATAAGTCGAGGCACAACCACATGCTTTCTCTGCATTTTTAGTAATTATTTTGAATCACAAAAGATAAAGTACAATAGTATTTGGTCATTTGTCTTGAGCTGTGCTTTAATAAGTAAATTAATTCTTGCAAACAATTTGAGCTTTGAATGGTAACAATGGACTGAACAAACTAGACTAAGATCGCTTTTCGATCACCTTTCATAAGCTTTTCCCGTTGTTGTTGACTAAATGTTGTGAAAACATATTGTTGTTACAGATAGCAGCGTACGGAAAAGGATTTGTGAGGGCCTCGCAAGATACGTGGAAACTGTTTGAGGATGTAGATATAGTTGAAATCATAGATGCAGACATAACAAGCGCAATATGCTTCCTTATAGAAATCTGTAATGACTGCGTCTGTATTATTGTCACGGCCGCTTGGACCCATACAGTTTACAAACCTTTTACAACAACCATTTCCTTACTTGCCTTCTTCATTGGATACCTCATGGTAATGCACTATAACTGCATTTTCTTTTTGGGCTCAAAATGGTTTTTTTATATATTATTCTCACCGTTTTTTTTCGGATGTTTTAACAGACGAGGATTTCAATGGCATTGCCTCACGCTTGCGTAGGTTGTTACTACACATGCTACGCCAAAAATCCGGATAGCAGATTCTTCGACAAAACGATAAAAGATAGGCTAGCTATGATCCGAAATGGCCGTGTTGTTGTTTCCGCCACCCGAGAGTCCACCGTGCTGCTCATAACGTTTAGCCTAAGCTTAATCTCTCTTTTCTTGACTACTTGATTGGAATGGCTTAGGTGTTTAAAGTTTTCAGAAATCAAAGAACTAGTTTATAAAAATGTATTTAAATTTTATGGAAAATAATTTAGTTGGAGTATAGAGTGAAGGGTCAATATCACTGGGGTAAGGGAAGAATGTTGATAGATAAGGTCATGAAATCGACACAATCCAACTAATGAAGCCGAAAGGCAAGTTGGTTGAGCCTTTGTAAACCTATGCTTCTTTTTATGCAATTTTGATGTTCTAGGTACTTCATATTTAGCTTTGATTAATCTATATTTATTTGTTTTAAGCTTTTGCTAATCTCTCTTTAATGCTTACCTATTTGCATTATTCTTAGCCTAGATTCAATCATGTCTTTGAGTAATGTCATTAGTGAGTAGACTCATTATTGAGCTATTGGTATAGTAGATTAGGGGAATTTAAGATGTGGTTTGCGATGCTTAGGCTAGATATCTAGATTTTCTCAACTTAGGTTGCACTTAAGGCTATATGTTTGACTTGATCTCTCAATTCTAAGTTATAAGTAGTTTTCACCTTTAAAGGTGTTTGAGGAAATGGTTGAAAGGAACTTTTTCTAATAACATGCAATCATTCATTCTTTTAATAAAATCATACAAAAATCTAGATTTAATAACAATACAATGAAAAAATAAATTAATTCGCATAATATCCGGATTATTTAACGAAAAACAAATGTTATTTCTCCACAAATTTACACGCAACACAAAATTATAAAATAAAAGAAGAATCAATTGAATTATATAACTAAATTTAGAATTTAGAAATTACCTCCGATCTTAGTAGATCAAACATAGCACATCGATCTGAAGAATCAGACATGCCCGATATCAAGAGATGTTTTTTCTTATCTTGTTGTTCGAATAATATATATATATATATAGATTTAGTTTGGAGGATATATTTAAATAGAGGAAAATGACATGACATATATTTTGGTATTTAAAAAAGTAAAGTCAGTTTCTGAAATAAATATAAAGTCAGTTTCTGAAATAAATGTTTCCAAAATATGAATCTTCTGCCGTGCTTTTTTTCTTCTTTTCAAAAAAAAAAAAACCATAAACAAGTAATTTCTATGTTTTACACCATAATTAATTTCACTAAAAAGTATTTTTAAAAATGGGAAAATATATTATTTATTTCAGAATATATTTTTAAATTAGAACCCTTAAGTTTGGACATAGAAATTGATTTCATAACTTCATATTTGTCAATGCAGAAGATTCATATTTTGGAAACATTTATTTCATAATCTGACTTTATATTATTTAATTAATTTGCTTTTCTATGGACCAAAATATATGTCATGTCGTCTCCCTCGATTTAAATATATCCTCAAAACTAAAAAATATATATTATTCGAACAACAAAATAAAACAAAACATCTCTTAATCTCGGGCATGTCTGATTCTTCAAATCCACGTGCTATGTTTGATCCACTAAGATCAATGGTAAGTTCTAAATTTAGTTATAAAATTCAAATATTTATTCTATAACTTTATGTTACGTGTAGATTTATGGAGATCAACATTTGTTTTTTATTGGATAATGTGGATATTATGCAAATTATTTTATTTTTTCATTGCATTGTTATTGAATCTAGCTTTTTCTATGATCTTATTAAAAAAATGAATGATTTCATGTTAGTGGACAAAGTACCTTTCAAACATTTCATCAAACACCTTTTAGACTGAACTACTTATAACCTTAAATTGAGAGATCAAGTCAAATATTTAGCCTTAAGTGCAACCTAAGTTGAGAAAATCTAGTTATCTAGCCTAAGCATCACAAACCACATCTTAAATTCCCTTAATCTATTGAGGCAATAGCTCAATAATGAGTCTAATCACTAATAACTTTATATAAAGACATGATTGAATCTAAGCTAAACATAATGAAAATAGGTAAGCACTAAAGAGAGATTCTTAAAACATATAAAGATTGATTAATCAAAGATAAATATGAAGTACGTACTTAAAACATCAAAGTATAATTACTCTGTTCAAAGAGGCAAAAACTAAAATTGCATAGAAAGAAGCATAGGTTTACAAAGGCTAAACACATATTTATAGCCTCTGTGAACAATATCTGAACCAACCCGGTCAAAGTTAAAGTAGAAACACAAAAAGTCAACAAAGTTCTAAATATTGTCACCCTCCATATCGGGATGGTGACCGATATACATAGTTTTTTTTTTACACCAAATTATACCTTTATATATATAATGGTATTATCACACTTTCAAAAAAAATTCTTTCATACCTTCATAAAATTCAAATATAACATCACGAATAAAATCATATATTCCAACTATTTATTTGCTCTTATACGTATATTCATTTCACATATTCCAAATTGTTTCAATTAAATACATAAAATTTTATCATTATCATAAGCTCATGATAAAATATATTTACTGTTGTAATTTTATATTTACAATAAAACATTCAAATAATTTTAAATGCACTACATTTCGTTATTTATTGATTTCTTTTCTTTTTCATTTAATTGGAAATTTTAATAGCGGTATAAGTAGCAATAAATATATATAAACATGAATTAAATGAAAATGAAAATGAAAATTCATTATAATTTTTTTTTTTTGAATTACCAGAAGGTTCCGGGCCGAAGCCCATAATCCCCCAGACCCGAAACTACAGCATGTAATATTATTTTCGTCCTAAGAGTCACTCGAACCAGAGACCTCTAGGCTTGCCTGAGATCTTTACCAGTTGAACTATAAACTCTTGGTATAAAATATATTTTGTTTATATGAACACCTTAGATGAAGAAAAAAAATTTGCTTGTTGTTCACCAAAAGCAAAATACTTTGAGATTTTGTAGTAATTGCGTAAAGGAATATTTGCCAAATTGCCATGTTTTGAAAATCATTTTGTCCCAATGCCCATTCTACCATATTTTAAGTCTCATTAACCTCCCTTTTAGTTGAAACTCTAATTTACCCTTTGACTTTAATTAAAAATTGTTTTCGAAATTGTTTTTCAAATTCATTAAATAATAGAAAATAACTTATTTACAAAAAATAAAAATAGATATGGGTTATATAATATATTGAATATTTTTTTGTAGAATATAGTAAATAAGAAAATATAATATATATTTTTTTTGTTTAAAAAAAACGTAATATAAATATTTTAATTAATATATATATATCTATTTACCCTTTAAATTTAATTAAAAATAATTTTTCAATTTGTTTTCCAAATTAATTAAATAATAGAAAATAATTTCTTTACAAAAAATAAATTTAGATATGGGCTATAGAATATATTGAATATTTATTTTTAAAATATAGTAAATAAGGAAATGTAATATATATATTTTTTGGTTGATTAAAAACGTAATAGATATATTTTTATTTTTAATTAGTAATAAAAATTTGTTAAAATATTCTTTTTTTAAATAAGGACACGTTATAATTATATTTTGAGGAAAGAAAATATTAAGATCCTAGATTTAGGGAATTTAATAAAAGTATAGTAAGCACTCCAATATGTATTTTTTTTTTTGCAGATTATATATAATAACTAGAAACCAAATTAGTCATATAATTCTATAATTAAAAAGCGTAACATATATTTAAAAAAAATTATTAGACAATTGTTTTTAAAAATATATTAAATAAAGGAACGTAATTATTGTATTTTTCTAAATAAGAAAAGAAAATATTTAGATCCTAGATTTATGGAATTTAATAACTAATCCGTAGAAAACACATTTTACAATCCTCGGTAGATGTTTGATGATGTGGTAGAATTTATATTCTAACGCTGGTAGATTATAATAAAAACGGCATAATGCGTAATCTATCGTCGTAGAAAATAGTACACATCATGGAACACACATTCTATAAACCGAAGAACATATAACACCTCGCAGAACACAGAATCTACGCTTGGTGGATAACAGTGTAATTAGCAGAACCAAAAGTCAACAGTTCCGTAGACGTAGAACGTGGATTCTGGAGCCGTAGAAGCAGATTATAACATTACTTTTGAACATAATTTTTAACCTATAAAAATATTTAAAAATATAGAAATGACTATTATTTAGATGTTTATAATTTTAAGATTTTAAAAAAAAATTAAAACATTTGATTTCTATTTATTTATTTTTGGGTTAAGGGCACTTTAGACCAAAATTGGTCAAAAAGTGAAATGGGTATTGGGACAAACACATTTTCAATGTGGGGCAATTTGCCAAACCCCCCTTGCGTAAATTCAGATATTTCATATGAAGTAAATTGTATTTACCAAACCTACATTTTTTATCTTCGATCTATAAGTTTTATTAATCTATTTTCTAAAAACTCACATTAAAAAAACATAAAGATAATGTAATCACAATGATAACATGAGCACAAAATTTTATTCAAATAGATGAAAACTTTGCATGAAATCAAATAATAAAAATATAAACATTTAATCTACAATATAACATACCTTTGTGATGGCAAAAGCGATTTCGAAATCTTTTTGATGCCATGAAAATCTCATGTGAATTTTTATAGAATATAATCGGTGTTTGAGAAGAAGGAAAAACTATTCTAAAAGTTGCGGCGTGAATGAAAGAAAGAACAAAAAAATAGAGTTAGAGAACCTTATATATATATAATTGGTTAACCTAGATTAATCACAAGGCCCATATATATATATTGGGCTTGTATATTATTTGTTCCAAATCTATATAACATCCATATAACGATATAATTCTCTTTCACCATTATGATTCCTTCATGTAATCCTACTTCTTCTTTTTTTGGCATGAAGTTTTTCTTGAGAATCGAGTTCTTCTATTTATGGATATGACCAGGTTTTTTGTGAGACGGATTGTGTAGAGTTTGAATATGCATCAAAAACGTAATTTTCTAAATTCTAAGAAGTTATCATATCATCAAAAAAAAAATAACTGATACAATTCTGAAAGAAAAGTTATATCATAAATTAAATAAGGGTATAAATGATAATTTTAAAGTCAAATGTATCTTTCTGTTGATTTTCTTTATTTGTTACGAACGTCATTCTCTTGCTTTTTGCCCGGACGAAACAATCACTGAGAGAGACCCGTTCCTTTGCAGTCATAAAACTACGTGAAGGCATTAGAAAACATGATATGAGTTGTTTTCGACGACCCTCCTACGCTAATGTCAAAATGGTGGCCAAAAAGAGAAGAAAACAAGGGGGAGACATGGAATGTCGAGAAAAAATTCGGAATAAGAGTGTTCAATATGTGAGCACGGGCCCCAAGGAAGATGGATCCACATATATTTAGTAACAAATTTGGTCGGAGGAGAAGAGGAAATAAGAAAATAGAGAAAGAGATGTAGAAAGATTCTAGTCAAAGACTTCTCGAAACCGGGGAAGAAGGAGAAGAAAGAATATTTTGGTGGTGGAAGTTGGTCCTAGGTAGCCGAAAAGTTAGAGGTCAAGACCGGAAGTCTCTTACTTAGAATATAGCTCTTTATGTATAAAGTTAAGGTAAAAACGCAAAGTCCCTCACAATGAAGGAGATAGCGAGTATTTATAGAATTTTACCTCCTTGGGTTCGGATACCAAGTATAAAGCCCAATACCCGTCTCGGATTTAAGTCACATGGTTTGGATACAACCTACTCGAGTGCTTTGTTTTTGTGCTTTCTAACTTTACATACCACTTGTATGACCGTTCAGTCTGTCATGGTGACTTTTGACTCTTCCCACTACTGGCAGTGCTATTACGCCTGTTCATCGGGGTGTTTCACGGGTCTATTTAACCTCCTTTAATCAATACTTATATCATGAGTCTTTTGTATCTTACCCTATACGTAGAGTAGGGTAAACATAGTTTTCACTTATTGATTGATTAGTTTAAATATTTAAAGTAAAGAGGAAAATGGAGTTTGGGCGAGTAGAGATGATATATTTTACCTTCCTCGATCTCACTGGGGTTTGTACATTGCATTCGGGACACTTGACACCTCGTAAACGAGCTTCCAACCTGCCTCCGGGTCTGTTTACCTCTAGATAATTAACTATCAAGAGTCTGCAGGGCTTACGTTATTGCTTGGGCCATTAGGGGAAAAATAAGTGTGGGCTACTATGCTGACAATAAGTCATAACTCTTGGTCAATGATCCCCAACATACCACTAGGCCATATGTGATTCGACTAGTCCAAGAAAATTATTTTATCACCTTCAATTTGCCCCTCCATTGTTTGAATTTCGGCAAGGAACTCGTGCAACATATATTTCATAATATGAATAATTTCGTCTCATTCATCTTGAAAGCCCAAGCCAATATATAGTGAGATGTAGTTAGCGTACCCGTGGATAAGGAAAAACCAACATACATAAACTCAAGCAAATAGGGGGAAAGATCATTTTGCAGAGAAAGTAGTGGAATCTTTGGCTTAGGGACACCAATAGGATGAAGTGTGACATTAAGCTGCTTCTGTTTGCTGTCGTACTCAGTCGAGACTTGTATACGGTCTGCACTGGTAAGCGAGAGATTTGTAAATGTACCATCATCATACTACGTTCTTGGGAAAGAACAACATCAGCAGAAACAACAACATCATAATAAGCTGCATCATAATAAGCTGAAACTTGATTGATTTTAATAACACAACCAAATGTTCATGCCAAAAAAGAAGAGACTTAACAGGGAGTCAACACAGAGACTTGATCAATAAGAAGAGTTCAAGGTGCTAATAAGAGCCAAATAATCAAAGCATTTTCAGTACTATTAATTATCAATGAAGTAGCACTGATAAGGAATAGATTATTTTTCAGGATTATTTTTCTCTAATCTGCAAGAGTCAAAGTCATACTTCCTAAATTTTCAATGAAACATTCTTTCAATATAAAGTATGATGTAGACAATCTAAGAAATTTTCAGGTTAGTCACTTTTCTTGATTACTTTATTGATTCTAGTCAATATTTGTACAAGAGACTGTAATACATTTGGTAAGGACAGAGACTTACCAATGCTTACAGAATTGAGCACTCTAGACAAAAGGTGTTTGCATTGTGCACTCAATCACTCTGGTAATATTAGAGTAGCAAATTCGAATTCTTCATTTGTTTCCTAACATCATAATTAAATCGAATCAAACTCTTTAGTCCTCCAGAATTGTGTTTTCTTTCATCTGTTTCTACTATTTTATCCTTGTTAGCAAATTTTCAAACTTATTACAATCCACAAAGACTCGCAATCACAATGAAAAATCAAGAAAGCATGTAATTCCACAGTAATTTTTGATAGAAGCCATTACTAGGTTCTATAGCTTCCAAGCATATTAGAATGAACATCAAGAAAATACGAGACCATATGGGTTTTAATCTTTTAGCGTCCATGAGAGATAAACGATTCAGTGAAGGTCAAGGCAGCGACGGAACATGAATCTAGAGGATTATCTGCTTCACCTGAGATTTCAGTACCGCCATTGATTTCTCTAGCTTTGATAAAGTCAAGTAAGTTATGAGGAAGTTGAGCTACACTGTCCAGGAACTGAATGACGCTAGACATGTGATGCTCGTGTTAATATTTGATCTCTTAGGTTTTGTCTCAAGAAACTCACCTATTTCAGCTTTAAATCTGAAGGATCCAGGTCCAATCACTTCACTTTTGCAATCATATAAAGAATCTACAACCTACACACCAAAAGTTTATAATTCGAATCCGAACTCACCTCTATATGCTTTATAAATAAGGCCTGTGAGTTATGAAAAGTAGAATTTGTACCGAGTCATTCTTTAAAAAATGAAGAACTTTGCGCATGTCTTGATCATTCAATGCTCTTCCAATCAAGGCATGTTGGTTCCGTTGAATGAGAAATATAGCCACCTAGGAGAATCCATACTCTTTGGTTTAGAAATGTAATTGACATAAAGTTATTAACATCACAAGTTAAGGAGAGAGTCTAAACATATCATTCCAAGTAAATTTCCGACTACAATCGATCCTATAGGATCGTAGATAGGATTTCCCGTCATCTTAAAAGCAACAAGACAAGACAAGACCAATAAATCAGATAATTGCCAAACCTGTCACTGCAGCGCCATCCTGTGCATTTACAATAGTCACTAACAGATAATTGAAAACATAAAACAATTTAGCACTGATTTTCAATGATTCACGAAAGATTCGTTTGCTCTGCTTCGCAATATGTTCAAATATACTGATATACAAGAATAAAGAAATACCTCAGTTATAACAGCAAAAGAGAGATGAAACAATGTAAAACGTTTGCAAAGGACAGAGACTTACCAATGCTTTAAGAATTGAGCGGCTCTGTTCCTACTCAACAGTGTTTGCATTGTGCTCTCTATCTCTCTCTCTCTCTGGCAATAAATCAGAGTAGCATATTCTTTTTCTTCATTTGTTTCCTGACAAAATAATGAAACTGAATCAACTCTTTATTACTCCAGAATTGTGTTTTCTTTCATCTGCTTCTACTACTTTATTCTTGTTAGCAAGTTTACAGACTTATTACAATCCACCAAGACTCACAATCACAATGAAAAACCAAGAAAGCCCCATGTACTGAAAAGTATTCCACATTAATGCTAGATAGAAACCATGACTAGGTTTCAATACTTAGTGAAACATATTTGAGACGATCTGGTCTGATTATGAAGCCTTTAAGTCAGAAAACATAAAACATAAAACACATAATGCGAATTTGAAGTTGAAAAAAATCTGAATTTCATTACATCTACTTCATTACATTACATTGTTGCCAAATAAAAGTACAAAACAGTAACGAGAATGATACATATGTAAACCCTAATTAGACAATGTATCAATGAAATCATTACAACCGCAAAAACCTACACACTTGGAACCCTAATTCAACCAGATGAGACATTGATGGCTTGACGACAAAGAGGGCAGGAGTTTTGTGATGGATCGAGCCACTTGATGACACAATTTTCATGAAACAGATGAACACAGTGAGGCATCTGGCAGATAGGTGTTGGGGTCGGATTTCATCCGCTGAGCCTCGACCTCCAAAGTTATGAAAAGCAACGCGCATGTCTCAAGCAAGCAAGAGATAATATAACCCCTAGGTCATTTCACCCACAGAAGAAGGTGAAGACCTCCTGAAAACCCCTAAATCCTTTGAACCTTCTACCTGTTGAAGGAACCTTCGAAGTGGTCTTCGTCTCGGGAGGAGCCATGATGCAGCGTCGGAGAGGTCACAGAGCCAGCAGAAGGCGCTGCAGAGACGAAGACTGCCTGGCACCGATGTCACTGAGCAGTGACACCGATGACAGGCAGTGGTGCCGACGTCACTGCCCAGTGACGCCGATGTGCCTGGCCTCATCGGCATCCAGGCAGTTGACATCGGCGCCTGAGCCTTTCCATCGGCTTCAGGTCCTTCAACGCCCGTCAGAACTTCAGCAAGGGTTCCAGAAGGTTCAGCATGTCAAAGCCCAGCAGCGAAGCCCACGTAGGCTCGACCGACATAGGCGAAAAAGGCAATCCCTAAGGGTTTAGGAAAAAGGCTTAGCCGACTTAGGGGGTTATATATAGGAATGCAGAAACACTTGTAAAGATTCATTCACACTTTTTATCACACAAGCAATAACAAATCAATTACAAACCCTAATTTCTCTCTGCTCATCATTGTTCTTCATAGCTTATCTTCAGAAATCTCTGCTTCCTTTCGAAACCCTTACAAATCTAATTGTGCGAATTCCGGCTTCCACAATTTGGCGCCGACTAAGGGGATTTAGAGAATTTCTTACACCAAAAAGCTACGTAACAACTCAAAGATGGTGAGTGGCGAAGAGAACACGTCCCGCAGAGACAACCGGGAAAGAGAACCTCCGGTCGAGGCTACCGCTGCAAAGACCCCTGCTCGTGATGACCTAACCGAGGTGAAGAAGATGCTAGAAGACTTCTTCACTGAGCAGAAGAAGCAAGCCAAGATGATCGAAGAGAACTCGAAGGAACTGAAAGCTCTTTCGCGAAGAAAACGCGAAAGACCTAACACGACGAGACTCAGAGCGCGCGTCGACCCTCAACGCCTCGACTTCTCAGCGCCTCGCACTACTCGGGGGAACCCAGAGGATTTACCACCACCACCTCCGCGTCGAGAAACGGACAAGTCCCCCGAACGCGTCGTAGACGTCTCCGACGGAGAAGAACCAGCTCCCGCAAAGCGTACACGGGCGGAAGGTCCAGAAGGAAACCGACAGGAACCATGCGCCCCTGACACTAAAAGCACGTCAAGTTCTTCCAAGACAGAGATTGTGGGGGACACCGCGGAATACTCCAACTACTCTAGCGAAGAGAGGTACAAGAAGGAGCAGGAGCGCAGAGCATTCAAACGCTCTTACGCTGCAGAGCTTGCTGCAGTTAAAGCTCAGATGGATCGGGTGACCTTAGACCTAAAGTACACCCAATCGCAGATGCATCAGGGAACGGGAAAGGCTCCTGCCATCGCCCAGGTTCTAGAAAAGGCGAGGAATACACCCTTCGACAGTCGAATCGCGAAGACAAAAATCTCCGACCCTGGAAGAATCAAGTTACCAGTCTACGAAGGAACTACAGACCCTTCGGATCATCTGATGGAATTTGAAGTAGCCCTGGGGAGAGCAAACTTTAAAGAAGTAGAAAGGGACACCGTCTACTGCAAGCTGTTCGTAGAAAGTCTCAAGGGGCCTGCCCTTCAATGGTTCTACAAGCTGGAGAAGAATTCAGTTCACACTTTCCTCCAGCTTTCCGAGTTGTTCGTGCAGCATTACAACATCTTCATGGAGCGGAAAATCTACGACTCGGAACTATGGAATAACAAACAAGGCGAGACCGAGAGTCTTCGGTCTTTCATGACAAGGTTCAAGAACACGCTTTCAAAGGTTGAAGGTATCAGCAACAAGTCAGCCCTAGAAGCCTTGCGAGGAGCACTTCGGTGTCCATCTCCATTCTGGCAAGAGATGAGTCTCAACACGCCAACGAAGATCCAAGACGCTCTGCACCGTGCTGCTGACTTCGCTCGAACCGAAGAAGAAGTCCGTGCTAGGAATGGTGTGAATCCCGCCTACATCCAATACGAGGGAGGATCCAGAGGGGTCCATAACTACCAAGTGGAGTCGTCGGGTTACGAAGAACCGAAGGAGTATGACGAAGAGTTATACTGCGATTTCCACAAGGCAAATGGACACTCAACTGCAAAGTGTCAGGAGTTGGGGCAGCAACTCATAGCCAAACTGACTGAAGGCACATTGAAAGGCAACGTCAGCCTGTCAGACTTCAAACCCAAGGAGAAAGCTCCTGCCAACACCGAACAACAAGTGGATACTCCCAGGCGCCAACGTCGCGATGATGGCATGGAAAACGAGGACCAGCACGAAGTTATGAACATGATAATGGGAGGCTCGCAGTACTGTGCTGACAATGAGACTGCGATCAAAGCTTACCAATGCCGCGCTGACGTCTGCGCGAACATATCAGCACCTGCAAAGCCAAGGCTTTCCAGCGACCCTATCACCTTCGACGAACAAGACACTGAGGGTCTCGATCAACCACACAACGATCCTCTGGTAATAAACTTGACTGTTTACGACTTCAACGTCGCTCGGGTTCTTATTGATACAGGAAGCTTGGTGGACGTCATCTTTAAGAAAACACTTGAGCGAATGAAGATTAACCTATCCACGATCAAAGGGAGGCCTAAACCCATAACAGGTTTCTCTGGCGAGCCAACTATGACGATGGGAACAATTCGCCTTCCCGTCCAAGCTGGCAACGTTAAGAAGATGGTCGACTTCACCGTCTTCGATCATCCAGGAATTTACAACATGATCATGGGGACTCCTTGGCTCAACCTGATGAGAGCTGTGCCTTCAACATACCATTTATGCCTCAAGTTTCCCACACCCATCGGCGTAAAAACGAAATGGGGCAACCAGAAGGAGTCTCGTATGTGTTTCATGGCAGAGCACAAGCTGAGGAACACCGAGAAAAAGAAGGAGGAATCTTCACCTCAAGAATCACGAAAGAGGAGAAGGACCAGTTCCGAACATGTCAATGATTTGACCAACCTTCTACAGCAGTTACAGCTCGCAGAAGCTACTGAAAACGCAGAGCCAACGCGTCTGCAAGTAGCAAGGTCTGCAGCATGTCACCACCGCGAGCCTACATCACCGAAAAACCTCCCACACCACTCCCTAGTGGTTTGCAAGGCACTCGAAGGGTACTGCCACTAGTACCTTTTGAGGCCTCTGGAACGAACTACGAGGCGACTTGATCCCTGCAAAAGGGTACGTAGGCAGCTTGTCTCCGGACGAGTTCAGTTGCCCTCCTCCGTGAAAGGAGGGGGAGTGGGGTACGTATACTCGTATACTCCCATCCTTTACTTCCACCATGCTGGAAAACGTCAAACATCCTTTTCTGGATTTATTAGACAAGTCTCGAGCACTTCGTCTACGTCCTTCTCAGGATTCACTTGACACAAGTCTCATAGACTTCATCACTTACATCCTCTATGGATTACTCGAAGCCTTGTTTAAGCAATGTTATCAATTACATCCTCCAGGGATTCTTCAAAGCCTTTTCAAAAGCAAAGTTCAATCCACTGTCGTTGCTGCTGGCCACAGCAACAATGTGTGAACCTGAACACATTGACATCCATCATCGGATCCTAAGCGCGCTATATAAGTTATAACGATCAGTTTCTGGGCTTTTGACCCCGACTGATTCTAATGTTCAGATCCTGGGCTGTTGACCCTGGACGTTCATTCAAAAACCCAACAACACCGTTGGTAAAAAGCAGCTGCCAATGATTACTTAGGTTTATACACCGAATAATCATTCATAAAACCCAACACCACGTTGGTCAAGTCAAAAGGTGTGATCGCTTCTGAACAGACGTGTTCGGAAAGCACCACCATTCTACAAAATCCAACAACAACGTTGGTAAAAATAGAAACCCAACAACAAGCGTTGGTAGGAAAGGAGCACAAGCGCACTTGCGATTTTGCTACTCTACAATGACAAACCCAACAACAACGTTGGTACAAACAGCCAATGGCGCTTCAAGTGTATACGACCATCAACTTATACTAAAGGCTTGGTCAGCAAAACAATTATCATTACTCTTATGATCTATCAAAGACAAAACAAAAAAGGCATAAAACGAGAAAGTCAATCAGTCATCGATTTCCTCGTCACCATCCTCATCGTGGTCTGCCTCGACGTCGTCTTTATCTGTCTCAACGTCGTCGTCTGCCTCGACGTCGTCTTCGTCTGTCTTGACGTCGTCGTCATCTTCCTCGACGTCGTCGTCGTCCGCCTCGACATCGTCTTCGTCTGTCTTGACGTCATCGTCGTCTGCCTCGTCGTCGTCATCTGCCTCGACGTCGTCTTCGTCTGTCTTGACGTCATCGTCGTCTGCCTCGTCGTCGTCGTCGTCTGCCTCGACGCCGTCGTCGTCTGCCTCGACGCCGTCGTCGTCTGCCTCGCCGTCGTCGTCTGCCTCGACGTCGTCGTCTGCCTCGACGTCGTCGTCTGCCTCGACGTCGTCGTCTGCCTCGACGTCGTCGTCTGCCTCGACGTCGTCGTCTGCCTCGACGTCGTCGCCTGCCTCGACGTCTTCGTCTGTCTCGACGTCGTCGTCGTCTTCCACGACGTCGTCGTCGTCTTCCTCGACGTCATCTTCCTTGACGTCGTCGTCGTCTTCCTCGACGTCGTCGTCGTCTTCCTGGACGTCGTCTTCCTCGACGTCGTCGTCATCGTCTTCCTCGACGTCGTCGTCGTCGTCTTCCTCGACGTCGTCGTCGTCGTCTTCCTCGACATCGTCGTCGTCGTGCCTCGACGTCGTCGTCATCTGTCTTGACGTCGTCGTCTTCGTCTTCCTCGACGTCGTCGTCGTCGTCTTCCTCGACGTCGTCGTCGTCGTCTTCCTCGACATCGTCGTCGTCGTGCCTCGACGTCGTCGTCATCTGTCTTGACGTCGTCGTCGTCTGCCTCGACGTCGTCTTCGTCTGCCTCGACGTCGTCGTCGTCTGCCTCGACGTCGTCGTCGTCTGCCTCGACGTCGTCGTCTGCCTCGACGTCGTCGCCTGCCTCGACGTCTTCGTTTGTCTCGACGTCGTCTTCCTTGACGTCGTCGTCGTCTTCCTCGACGTCGTCGTCGTCTTCCTCGACGTCATCTTCCTCGACGTCGTCGTCTGCCTCGACATCTTCGTCTGTCTCGACGTCGTCGTCGTCTGCCTCGACGTCGAAAAAAAAAAAAAACGGTTAAAGACTTCTCTTTCCCTCAGCGGATACCAAAAATCTTCAGAGAAAATTTTCATTCTCGGAATTCATCTGTCCCGTTGCGAAAAACATCGTTGACGTCAGCAAACGCAACGCGGAGTCTTAAAATCTCCGGAAAGAAAAAAAAAAAAAAACTTAAGTACGGATGTCATTGACGACAGTAGACGCTATCAGCTCTCGCAAGCAGAGCACGAAGTCTTAAAATCTTCAAAAAACGGAAAACAACGTTTACAGTGTTATCAACACTAACGACTCAAGCCTACGACATCATAACTTTGAACAGCTAAACTCGACACCCAATGGTCCTTAAACTCGACACTGTTATCATTAACACTACCGAGCTGGGGGGCTAACTGTTGGGGTCGGATTTCACCCGCTGAGCCTCGACCTCCAAAGTTATGAAAAGCAACGCGCATGTCTCAAGCAAGCAAGAGATAATATAACCCCTAGGTCATTTCACCCACAGAAGAAGGTGAAGACCTCCTGAAAACCCCTAAATCCTTTGAACCTTCTACCTGTTGAAGGAACCTTCGAAGTGGTCTTCGTCTCGGGAGGAGCCATGATGCAGCGTCGGAGAGGTCACAGAGCCAGCAGAAGGCGCTGCAGAGACGAAGACTGCCTGGCACCGATGTCACTGAGCAGTGACACCGATGACAGGCAGTGGTGCCGACGTCACTGCCCAGTGACGCCGATGTGCCTGGCCTCATCGGCATCCAGGCAGTTGACATCGGCGCCTGAGCCTTTCCATCGGCTTCAGGTCCTTCAACGCCCGTCAGAACTTCAGCAAGGGTTCCAGAAGGTTCAGCATGTCAAAGCCCAGCAGCGAAGCCCACGTAGGCTCGACCGACATAGGCGAAAAAGGCAATCCCTAAGGGTTTAGGAAAAAGGCTTAGCCGACTTAGGGGGTTATATATAGGAATGCAGAAACACTTGTAAAGATTCATTCACACTTTTTATCACACAAGCAATAACAAATCAATTACAAACCCTAATTTCTCTCTGCTCATCATTGTTCTTCATAGCTTATCTTCAGAAATCTCTGCTTCCTTTCGAAACCCTTACAAATCTAATTGTGCGAATTCCGGCTTCCACAATAGGTTTAGTCTCCGATTCCGACATGTCCTCCAAACAGATGGCACAGTTCGAATCTGTTACCATTGAAGGAGCCGCAGATACAGAAGGCACGACGAGGTATTCTTTCTGAGTCAGTTTGACGGAGATGATCATGAACAAGGATCGTTGTGACAAGTCTCTCCCTTTCCCTTGGGCTTTGAGAAGAATCTTATCAGAAACTAGTCGAGACAAGAGAGGATCGTGTAACTGGTTACGGAGATGTTGGAAGACGTAGTTGGGTCTAAAATTTTGGAACTCCAGAGAGGTCGGAGGGTCGGGGAGAGAAGACGACGGGTAAGAGCCGAGGCTCGTGACACTGTTGTCGTCGTGCAAGATTAACTCCTCGACTTCTTGAGTTTGAATGATAACAACCTGGTTTAAGGACCCTCTCGACTCCCATACCCTAGCGTTCACAACGATCCTCATGGCTTCAGTTTCCATTGTTGTTTAGTGAATTCAGAAAATATTCTTCTGATTTGTGAAAAGAAAATAGTGAAAATATTGTTGTGAAAAGCGAGTGCTAGTGCTCTGTATTTATCGATTGGTCATATTGGAAAAATGGAAATTATGCTAGGTCATATTTCCTTTTCTTATTTCTTATTTCCTTTTTTCTAAAAGCATTTTAACATTCATTTAATGATAGTGACGTATTTCCTTTTTTCTTAAAAACATTTTACCGTTCATATTGGGGATGATTGTTATCGATTTTTCAAGGTTTGATATTATTGGCTTTTAAAAAACAAATCATCGTAATAATAAGAACAATAAGGAAAAGTTATGACTGACTAAATTTTGATTTTTGTATTGTATCAACCTTTCCCATCTGATATAGAGATAGCAACGTGATGTTTTAACAAATGAGCGTTTTTACTAGTCACTGTTTTATAGACAAATCACCAAGTTTCAAGTCTTAGTTGTGTAAGAAATGTATTATACATACAGTCTTCTATAAACGTAAGGATGGTTGTAAATTCTCTAGAAAAGACAACATAACTAAAAATCAATCTTCTCATTTTCCTTGGAACATGTTTTTATTTTCTTGCTTCTGATATGATATCCTTCTTGTATGCTTCCAAGTATATTACAATCCGCCAAGACTATCAGCCCATAGACATCAAGAACCTAAGAGACTTTATGGGTTTTTAATCTTTTTAGCGTCCATGAGTGACAAATGATTCAGTGAAGGTTGAAATGATAAAGATCATTCCATAACTTCAAGAGAATAGCTTGGATCTAAATTCAACTCTAAAGAAAGAAAATTTAGATTAAATATGTTTTTACAAGTATTTATAAAAGGGGTACAAAAAACTTCGGGTCAACCCTTAACATTTGGGTCAAACCCATCATTTTGCATGAAACAGTGCATATCGATCATTAAATATCGGCATTTTGACCGATATGTACATTTTCCATTGAGTGTTCATATCTGAATGCTTCTTTTTTCTAGGCAGATTTGATATGCGTCCAATAAATCGATGATAACTCTTAATATATGATTCCGAAAGATTTTAAACCACTTCCATTGGAAAGCTAACTAAATTTCCTATATGTTCACCAAATTTCTCCTGCCAAGCGAGACAAGCTGTATATATCGGTCACCATCCTGATATGGAGGGTGACGATATTTAGAACTTTGCTGACTTTTTCTGTTTCTACTTTGACTTTAACCAGGATACTGTTCATAGAGGCTATAAGTGCATGATTATCAATGACCAAATAAGAGTGTTATTTGGATTAAACTAGTATTATTTATATTAGTAATTTAATATTTGATACTTGATTTGTGTTCTTCTATGTGAAAATGTGATTTTACGGTTTTGACAAGACAACATAATTTTATTGTTTTCTAGAACAATTGTAGTGTAAGAAATGTATTATACTTCTACAAAAGTAAGGATGATTGTAAATTCTCAAGAAAGGACAACATTGAAAGTGTGGGAGCTGTTGTAATAGAGAGTACAGCGACCTGTAACAGAGAGCAAGTGCGACAGCTGCTAAGCTAGTGCTACAGATTCGTACACAATCTGTATTTTGTACTGCAACAGGTTCGAACACAATACTGCTACAGGTTCGAACACAATACTGCTACAGGCAGATGAACACAATAATACATGGGTTCTTTTCTCAAGAATTCATTACTAAATTAATCATCAGATGTACTTACAATTTCCATTCAATCTCCTCAATCTAGCCTAACCGTTGACAGCCTTATACACGGTCTATGGTGAACATAACACTACCCCTTAGCCCATTTGATCAGGATCTCTTACAAGACAACTCTAAACCCTCCTAAGAAATATACTTTTTAATTGTGTTGAACGTGCACCCATGTTTTTCCACTCCTATTTATACACAATAGGGATTGACGGCTAACCCTAGCCTTCTTCTCCAAGTTTTGGAAGATATCAAATGTTCCCGAATCTCCATCTTATCATAATCTTTGCTAATGATAAATGAAAATCTTCTTACTCCTAAATCCTCTCCAAGCTAAGTATATTTTCTGTCACTTAGCTTGTAAATTCATCCATAATAGCTTTAGGTCGTCAACCCAATCCCATATCTTCATGTCCAGTCCGTTTCTGCTTCAGACTGCTTCAGGAACCATTTCAGAAAACTTCTGCAACTCAGTTGCATCTTCACTTGTATCAAGTCATATTGAATTCTAAAACTCATTCAACATACACTAACAAACATAACTAGATATCATATCTTATTATTTCCCCTGGAACATGTTTTTATTTTCTTGCTTTTGATATAATATCTTTCTTCCACACTTCCCAGCATATTACAATCCGCCAAGAGTTCCATTGCCAATAGACATCAAGAACCTATGAGACTTTATGGGTTTTTAATATTTTAGCGTCCATGAGAGACAAATGATTCAGTAAAGGTTGAAATGATAAAGATCATTCCATAATTTCAAGAGAAAAGTTTGGATCTAAATTCAACTCTAAAGAAAAGAAAATTTAGCTTAAAATGTGGTTTTACAAGTATTTACAAAAAGGGTACAAAAAACTCGGGTCAACCCTTACCATTTGGGTCAAACCCATCTTTTTGCATGAAACACTGCATATCGGTCATTAAATATCGGCATTTTGACCGATATATACATTTTCCAGTGAGTGTTCATACCCGAATGCTTCTTTTTTCGAGGCAGATTTGATATGCGTCCAATAAATCGATTATTAATGACTCTGAACAATCTTAAACTACTTCCATTGGAAAGCTAACTAAATTTCCTATATGCTCACTAAATTTCTACTGCCAAGCGAGACAAGTTGTATATATCGGTCACCATCTCGATATGGAGGGTGACGATATTTAGAAATTTGTTGACTTTTTATGTTTCTAATTTGACTTTGACCCGAATACTGTTCACAAAGGCTATAAATATGTCTTTAGCCTTTGTATACCTATGATTCTTTTTATGCAATTTTTTTTCCTCTTAGAGCATTATACTTTGATGTTCTAAGTACTTCATATTTAGCTATGATTAATCTATCTTTATAGGTTTTAAGCTTTTGCTAATCTCTCTTCAGTGCTTATCTATTTTCATTATTCTTAGCTTAGATTCAATCATATCTTTGCATAAAGTTATTAGTCAGTAGACTCATTATTGAGCTTTTGGTATAGTAGATTAGGGGAATTTAAGATGTGGTTTGTGATGCTTAGGGTAGGTATCTAGATTTTCTCATCTTAGGTTGCACTTAAGGCCAAATGTTTGACTTGATCTCTCAATTCTAAGTAGTTTTCAACCTGAAAAGTGTTTGAGGAAATGGTTGAAAGGTACTTTGTCCAATAACATAAAATCATTCATTCTTTTAATAAAATTACACGAAAAGCTAGATTTAATAATAATACAGTGTAAAAATAAAATAATTCGCATAATATCCAGATTATTCAATGAAAAACAAATGTTGGTTCTCCACAAATCTACACGTAACACAAACCTATAAAATAAATAAAAGAATCAATTGAATTTATAACTAAATTTAGAACTTACATCCGATCTCAGTAGATCAAAACATAGCACGTCGATCTGAAGACTCAAACATGCCCGATATTAAGAGATGTTTTTTCTTATCTTGTTGTTTGAATAATAAATATTTTTTAGTTTGGAGGATATATTTAAATAGAGGAAACGACATAACATATATTTTGGTATTTAAAAAGTAAATTAATTAAATAATATAAAGTCAGATTCTGAAATAAATGTTTCCAAAATATGAATCTTTTGTAGTGATTTTTTTCTTCTTTTCCAAAAAAGTTTTCATTAAGTGTTGACTCTAAAAAAAACTATAAAATAATTTATATATTTTACACCATAATTAATTTCACTAAAAGTATTTTTTAAAAAGGGGAACAAATATATTTTTTATTTCAGAATATATTATTTAAATTAGAACCCTTAAGTTTGGACATATAAATTTATTTCAAAGCCTCATATTTGTCAGTGCAGAAGATCCATATTTTGGAAACATTTATTTCAGAATCTGACTTTATATTATTTAATTAATTGACTTTTTTATAGACTAAAATATATGTCATGTTATTTTCCTCTATTTAAATATATCCTCCAAACTAAAAAATTTATATTATTCGAACAAGAAGATAAGAAAAAACATCTCTTAATATCAAGCATGTCTAATCCTTCAGATCCACGTGCTATGTTTGATATACTTAGAACGGTGGTAAGTTCTAAATTTAGTTATAAAAATCAATTATTTATTCCATAATTTTATTTTATATCTAGATTTATGGAGATCAACATTTGTTTTTTATTGGATAATCTGGATATTATGCAAATTATTTTACTTTTTCATTGTATTGTTATTAAATCTACCTTTTTCTATGAACTTATTAAAAGAATGAATGATTTCATGTTAGTGGACGAAGTACCTTTCAAACATTTCATCAAACACCTTTCAGGGTTGAAAACTACTTATAACCGAGATCAAGTCAAATATTTAGCCTTAAGTGCAACCTAAGTTGAGAAAATCTAGTTATCTAGCCTAAGCATCACAAACCACATCTTAAACTCCCTTAATCTATTGAGCCAATAGCTCAATAATGAGTCTACTCACTACTAACTTTATGTAAAGACATAATTGAATCTAAGCTAAACATAATGAAAATAGATAAGCATTAAAGATAGATTCTTAAAACAATAAAGATTGATGAATCAAAGCTAAATATGAAGTACTTAGAACATCAAAGTATAATGCTTTGTCAAAGTATAATGCTCTAAGAGGCAAAAAATAAAATTGCATCAAAAGAAGCATAGGTTTACAAAGGCTAAAGACATATTTATAGCCTATGTGAATAGTATTTGAATCAACCCGGTCAAAGTTAAAAGTCGAAACAGAAAAAGTTAACAAAGTTCTAAATATCGTCACCCTCCATATTGGGATGGTGACCGATATACTCAGTTTTTTTTTTGTTTTACACCATATTATACCTTTTTATATATATATAAAAATAATAATGATATTATCACACTTTCAAATATTTTTCTTTCATACTTTCATAAAATTCAAATATAACATCATGAATAAAATCATATATTCCAAGTAATTATTTGCTTTTATATGTATATTCAATTTACATATTCCAAATTGTTTCAATTAAATATAAAAACTTTTATCACTATAATAAGCTCATGATAAAATATATTTATTGTTGTTATTTTATATTTACAATAAAATATTAAAATAATTTTAAATGCACTTCATTTCGTTATTTATTGATTTATTTTCTTTTTTCATTTAATTAGAAATTTTAATAGCTGTATAAGTAGCAATAAATATACATAAACAAAAATTAAAATTAAAATTAAAATTCATTATAAAAAATATGTTGCCATATGAACACCTTAGATGAAGACAAAAATTGCTATTATATATATATATATATATATATATATATATATATATAAATGACTTGGACATAACAGTTCTATAATTTGATTGTTGTTCACCAAAAGGAAAATACTTTGAGATTTTGTAATAATTGCGTAAATTCAGAGATTTCATATGAAGTAAACTGTATTTACCAAAGCTACATTTTTATCCTCAATCTATAAGTTTTATGAATCTATTTTAAAAAAAAAACACACATTAAAAAAAGATAAAGATAATGTAATCACAATGATAACATGAGCACAAAATTTTATTCAAATAGATGAAAACTTTGCATGAAATCAAATAAATAGATATATAAAAATTTAATCAACAATAAAACATACCTTTGTGATTGAAAAAGCGATTTCAAAATCTTTTTGATGCAATGAAAATCTCATGTGAATTTTTATAGAATATAATCGGTGTTTGAGAAGAAATAAAAATTGTTCTAAAAGTTGCGGCGTGAATGAAAGAAATAACAAAAAATAGAGTTAGAAAACCTTATATATGTAATTGGTTAACCTAGATTAATAACAAGGCCCATAATATATATTGAGCCCAATATATATTATTTGTTCCAAATCTATATAACATCCATATAACAATATAATTCTCCTTAACCATTATGATTCCTTCATGTAATCCCACTTCTTCTTCTTTTTTGCATGAGATTCTTCTTGATAATCGAGTTCTTCTGTTTATGGATATGGCCATATTTTTTGTGAGACGGGATTGTGGAGAGTTTGAATATGCATCAAAAACTTAATTTTCTAAATTCTAAGAAGTTATCATATCATCGGAAAAAACATAATTGATACAATTTTGAAAGAAAAGTTATATCATAAATCAAATAAGGGTATAAATGATAATTTTAAAGTCAAATGTATCTTTATGTTGATTTTATTTATTTGTCACGAACATCATTTTCTTGCTTTTTGCCCGGACGAAACAATCACTGGGAGACACCCGTTCCTTCACAGTCATAAAACTACGTGAAGGCCTCTGAAAACATGATATGAGGTGTTTTCGACGACCCTCCTACGCTAATGTCAAAATGGTGGTCAAAAAGAGAGAAAAACAACGGGGAGACACGAAATATCGAGAAAAAAAGTTGGAAAAGAGTGTTCAATATGTGATCACGGGCCCCAAGGAAGATGGATCCACACATCTATTTAGTTACAAATTTGGTTGGAGGAGAAGTGGAAGTAAGAAAATAGAGAAAGAGATGAAGAAAGATTTTAGTCAAAGACTTCTCGAAACCGGGGGAAAAAGAGAAGAAAGAAGATTTTGGTAGTGGAAGTTGGTCCTAGGTAGCCGGAAAGTTAGAGGTCAAGACCGGAAGTCTCTCACTTAGAATATAGCTCTTATGTATAGAGTTAAGGTAAAAACGTAAAGTCCCTCATAATGTAGGAGATAGCGAAGTATTTATAGAATTTAACCTCCTTGGGTTCGGATACCAAGTATAAAGCCCAGTATCCGTCCCGGGTTTAAGTCACAAGGTTTGGATACAACCTACTCGAGTGCTTTGTTTTTGTGCCTTCTAACTGTGCAGACCACTTGTATGACCCTTTGTCTGCCAGAGTGACTTTTGACTCTTCCTATTAGTGGCAGTGCTATTACGCCTATTAACCGGGGTGTTTCACGGATCTACTTTAACCTCCTTTAATCAATACTTATAGCATAGATATTATGTATCTTACCCTATACGTAGAGTACGGTAAACATACTTTTCACTCATTGATTGATTAGTTTAAATATTTAAAGTAGAGAGGACAATGGAGTTTGGGCGAGTAGAGAGGATATATTTTACCTTCCTCGATTTCACTGGGGTTTGTACATTACCTTTGGGACACTTGACACCTCGTAAAGGAGCTTCCAACCAGCCTCCGGGTCCGTTTGCCTCTAGATAATTAACTATCAAGAGTCTGCAGGGCTTAAGTTATTGCTTGGGCCATTAGGTGGTCAAGTAAGTGTGGGGTACTATGCTGACAATAAGTCATAACTCTTGGTCAGTGAACCCCAGCATGCCACTTGGCTATAGGTGATTCGCCTAGTCCAAGAAAATTATTTTATCGCCAACAATTTGCCCCTCCGTTGTTTGAAATTCGGCAAGGAACTCGTGCAACATATATTTCATAATATGAATAATTTCGTCCCATTCATCTTGAAAGTCCAAGCCAATATATAGTGACATGTAGTTAGCGTACCCGTGGATGACGAAAAACCAACATACATAAACTCAAGCAAATAGGGAGAAAGATCCTTTTGCAGAGAAAGTAGTGGAATCTTTGGCTTAGGGACACCAATAGGAGGAAGTGTGAGATTTGTAAATGTACCATCATCATACTACGTTCTTGGGAAAGAACAACATCAGCAGAAACAACAACCTCATAATAAGCTGCATCGTAATAAGCTGAAACTTCATTGATTTTAATAACACAGCCAAATGTTCATGCCAAAAAAGAAGAGACTTAACATGGAGTCAACACAGAGATTTGATCAATAAGAAGAGTTCAAGGTGCTAATAAGAGCCAAATAATCAAAGCCTTTTCAGTATTATTAATTATCATTGAAGTAGCACTGATAAGGAATAGATTATTTTTCAGGATTGTTTTTCTCCAAGAGATTGTAATACATTTGCTAAGGACAGAGACCTACCAATGCTTAAAGAATTGAGCACTCCTTTGTGTTTGCATTGTGCACTCAATCACTCTGGTAATATTAGAGTAGCAAATTTGGATTCTTCATTTGTTTCCTAACATCATAATTAAATCAAATCAAACTCTTTATTCCTCCAGAATTGTGTTTTCTTTCATCTGTTTCTACTATTTTATCCTTATTAGCAATTTTTCAAACTTATTACAATCCACAAAGACTCGCAATCACAATGAAAAATCAAGAAAGCATGTAATTCCACAGTAATTTTTGATAGAAGCCGTTACTAGGTTCTAAAGCTTCCAAGCATATTACAATGAACATCAAGAAATACGAGACCATATGGGTTTTAATCTTTTAGCGTTCATGAGAGATAAACGATTCAGTGAAGGTCAAGGCAGCGACGGAACATGAATCTAGAGGATTATCTGCTTCACCTGAGATTTCAGTACCGCCATTGATTTCTCTAGCTTTCATAATGTCAAGTAAGTTATGAGAAAGTTGAGCTACACTTTCCAAGAACTGAATGACGCTAGACATGTTTGGTCTGATGGCTGCTACCGGATGCGAACAGAGTAAGCCGAGTTTCAGAACATTGAAGTGCGGAGAAGATGAGGGTCATACTGTGATGACATTATTTTAGGACGTTGATCCGTCTAGTGTACGAAAACAGAAGGGACATTTCAGGAGCGCTTTCGAGAAAACTTGTCAAGGGAAAACTGAGGAACTGAAGCAGATATGGAGCAAAGCTTTGACTGATGTCACAAACATTGAAGGAGAACATTCTCTACATTGGTATGTAGTTTTTTCTTTTTCTCCGAATGGATTGGTGCTTTCAAATTTCTTAAGCAAATGCTTCAATCATGGTGTCTCTTAAAATTTACTTTTAGGGAAGATGAAGCTAAGATGATCGAAAAGATTGCTGCTGATGTTTCAAACAAACTGAATCTTACACCATCAAAGGATTTCGACGGGATGGTGGGAATGGAAGCTCACTTGAGTGAGGTAAACTCTTACTTACGCCTAGAGTGCAATGAAGTGAAGATGATTGGAATTCAGGGTCCTGCGGGAATTGGTAAGAAAACCATTGCTAGAAAGTGGAGTAAGAAAATCGTCTTTCAAAATCATTGTGATGCGGGTCGAACTATCCATTCTAGTCATTTATGGAACTGTTCCCCGTTTTATAAGGAAAGTAACTTTGTAGAAGACTGAGGCTTGAGCTGAGCGGCTACAAATATTGTACTTTCCGAGTGGTAAACATTTTAGCTTTTTTATATAAAATATAGATTAATTTTTGGGTCAATTTGCCAAATACCCAAAAAATATATATATATAATTAGACAAATAACCAAAAACCCTAAATCTAATGGTTGTAATTATGCCACATAAGACCATTTTGGTTACTTATCTTTTTTTTCTTTTTTTTGTCGTAGTTACTTATCTACTTATAAATTTTTTTGTAGTTATTGGGCAAATTATCCCTTAATTTTCTCAATTTTTTTTTTAACTCCACAATACTTATTCATTTTTTTGCTAAATGGTAAATATTTCATTTGAAATGAATAGGTTTTGGGTTACAAAGTGAAATGCAAGCCAAATTGATGAATCCATGGCAAAAAAAGTAAAAACATGGAGACATAAATCCTAAAACGGTTTTCATTCCGTCGCTCAACATAAACACATGTTTACGGAGCAAACGAAGTGATGACGAAGTTATTGTTCCTCCCATATATGTTGAGTGAGAAGAAAAGGCAATCGCAAACCGGGGTAGCCGATATACTATCACAAGCGTCACTAGAAGCCTTTCAAAGGAAGCCAAAACAAGAGACGTCAATGGAGAGGGTTTCACAGTCCTCAATCACGTACTCCTCTCGCGTCCGTGAGAATAACTTGAAAGTACAACTCCATGAGCTATCTCAAGGAAGAAACCTCGCGAGCTAGTTACGCATTCGGAATAAGCTCACCCTACCAAAAACGTTGGCTAGTACAGAGCTGAATAAAGTAATGAAGACCTCACGAACACCACTAGCCATACTAGCTCCTCTAGGACACAGCTACAGCAATCAACCCAAACAGAGAGCAAACATCCTACCACTACTAAGCAACATCAATAGCAAGCCACAATAAACAACACAGTCTTTCAACAAACCGATACTTCTAAGCAAAACAGCGAAGCATCACAGAGAACCGATCATGTAGCAACCACCGGTAGCCGGACCGAAACAAAGGAAGCTACTCTGCAGACTAGAGCAGCAAGACCTAAAGTCTTCTAAGGCGAGAAACAGACCCGATAAGAGACAATGAGAGCATACCTTGGTACTAAGCTGCTGTCCACAACACAATGAGCAAGGCAGAGGCTAACACACTTATCAAGCCATTAACACCTATCTGAAGAATCATGGTCGAGCCAACAAAGATAATGCACTATACCCATCTCAAAAGGTAGGACAAAGAGATCAGGGATCAAGAAGCACTCGAAGAGAAGTCAAAAACCACAAAAGCTTGGCGAGCATCTCCGACACAGCCACAAGAAATCTCAGGAAGTCGCAAGCCCGTAAAGACGACCTCCGCAGAACAAGTGGAGACAGAGGTAACACTCTTCAAGAAGAAACAACCCCCAATTGAATCAAAGTCCGAGAGTAACCTGACCACCGGAAACAAAGGAGGAGCGGTAGATCAACCAAACGGATTTGGTGATGTCGAAACCGGATAAAAGAAGGAGAAACACAATTCATAGACAAAGGACGTCGCTCATCTGTCAAGAACAATTTTTACGTCGCCGGAGACGCGAGGCCGAGAACAGATCTAGAAGTTGATCTAGATCTACGATGGACGGTTTGGGAGAGGCTAGCGGAGGTCTTTAGCTAAACTTTGTCGACATCAACCACCAACGACAAGCGAGAAGACACCACCGAGGAAGACCAACCACCGTGACGCGGCCGTCTCTCACATCAAATTCTCCGACCACTCACCGCAAGTAATAGAACACCCTCAGAAGAACGGATTGAATCAGCCCTGAAAGTAACAGAAAAGAGAGAAGATGGTAGCCCTCTCACGGCACCGGTGAAGACCGGAGACCGGAGAGGCGAGCGTCGGCAATCGGAAGCAGAAACTCTACGACGGAGATCTCTAGGAAAGTCGCACGCGCGTGAGTCGCACACCCGTGAGCCACACGCGCCCGACTTCAATTTTCTATCAATATTGAATCACAATACTCATTCATTAACCAATTGTTTTACGAAGATGGCATGTCTGTCTCAACACAAGCTTTTAGCCACATTGGCGTAATGCAATACAACTAAGGGACAAGATTCTCAAATGAATTAAGTCTCCTTAGCTATTCGATCCGCGGCTTTGTTCCTATCTCTTGATGAATGCACTACCTTGTAGTCTGTGGTCCTAGAGCCCAAGCCTTGAATATCTTCTATTAGCGGTCTCAGCAACGGCCAATCCTTCTCACCATTGCAAGCTTCAACTAACTCTATTGAGTCAACCTCAAACATCACATTCTGATAACCAAAGATTGTTATGGTGAGAGAATGGCCCATCTTAATGCTTCAGTTTCAGATTATTTTTCAAAGTTTTAACAAAGATATTGGGCTTCTACATAAAAACAAACCTTTTCTTTTTTCAGAAAACACCGGAAATGTAGAAGCACAAATCTGGAATACTTCCTCTAATTGTTAATCCGAAGAGGCCAATAAAAGCCCAATTACAACCATCCTAAACCACCAAACCGGTCTCCAGAGAAAGTCCAATCTTATCATAACATGAAATCTAAATTCCGCCACGTGATTCGTCCATTTAGCTGAACCCCCAAAAGATGCAACGTCACACGATCACGAGTTAGAAACACAAAAAAAAAGTAAACGAGTGGTCGAATTTTTTCGTGACACTAAATTAACACATCCACAAGTAAAGAAAAGAGAACGTAAGAGAGATCGCTCTCTCACACACCAACACACGCATGGCCATCGCGAGTGGGTCATGGGTAGCCACCGTGAACCACCACAGCTTCACTTCTCCGACCAAACCCATTTTCTTTATTACCCAAAAACCTCACAACAGTTTCCATGTCTGTTCCTCTCGATGCTCTCTGGTTCTTGAAGAAGATGAGAAGAAGTCACCAAAAGAAGACAAGTGGCCATTTTTCGAACCTGTTCCTGATGGTCTTAACCGGGTCTTATCCAGGTTGCTTCGAGACCCGGAAACCAAGAAACTTACTAATGAATTCTACAAGAAAGCTAAAGAGAACTCAGAGTTTAGGACGGCCAAGCATCTAATCAATCACTTGGTGAGTTCCAAGAACTGGGACTTGCTCGTCTCGCTTTGTGAGGATCTTAGGGAATGTAAAGCATTACCCGATGCTCATACGTGTTCGATACTGATCAGGAGTTGTATTAGAGAGCGGAAATTTCGAATCACGCATTGTTTGCTTACTGTGTTTAGGTCAGACAAAGCATTGGCAGTGTTAGCATCTGATTCGGCGATGAAAGGGTTTAACAAGCTTCAGATGTATAGTAGTACGATCCAAGTGTTTGATAGGTTGAAACAATGTAAGGGAGTTGAGCCAAGCCCGGGATGTTATTGCAGGATCATGGAGGCTTATGAGAGGATTGGTGATAATCAAAAGGTGGTTGAGTTATTTCTAGAGTTTAAGAGTGTGAGGTTGAGTTTCTTGGCCAAGGAATCAGGCTCTATCTACACGATTGTATGCTCTTCGCTTGCGAAATCAGGACGGGCATTGGAAGCTTTAGAGGTTTTGCAGGAGATGAAAGATAAAGAGATTCGGGAAAGTAGTGCATTGTACTCTACGCTGATCCGTGCCTTAGCGGATCAGAAGGAGGTTGTAATGGTTGAGAATCTATTCAAAGAAGCAGGAGAGAAGAAACTGTTGAAGGATCCAGAAATGTGTTTGAAGGTTGTATTGATGTATGTCAGAGAAGGAAAAATGGAGAAAACTTTAGAGGTTGTGACCGCGATGAGAGAGGGAGAATTAAGGGTCTCTGATTGCATTCTCTGCGCGATTGTGAACGGGTTCTGTAAGCAAAGAGGTTTTGCGGAAGCAGTTCGGGTTTATGAATGGCTAACAAAGCAAGAATGCGAGGCCGGGCAAGTGACTTACGCAATAATCATCAATGCATATTGTCGGCTACAGGAGTACGACAAGGCTGAAACGTTGTTTGAAGATATGGTCAAGAAGGGATTTGACAAATGCGTGGTTGCATACTCAAACATTATGGATATGTACGGGAAAACACGAAGGCTAAGCGATGCGGTGAAACTCATGGCTAAGATGAAACAAAGAGGATGTAGACCCAACATTTGGATATACAATTCCTTGATTGATATGCATGGAAGGGCTATGGACTTAAGGCGGGTTGAAAAGATATGGAAAGAGATGAAGAGGATGCGAGTTTTGCCGGACAAGGTGAGTTACACAAGCATGATCAGTGCATATAATAGAGCAAAAGAGTTCGAACAATGCGTGGAGCTTTACCAGGAGTTTAGGATGAACAGAGGAAAGATCGATAGGGCCATGGCAGGAATCATGGTTGGTGTATTCTCTAAAACCAGCAGGATTGATGAGCTAATGAGGCTGTTGCAGGACATGAAAGCCGAACGAACCAAGCTTGATGTGAGGCTCTATACCTCAGCTTTGAATGCTCTTCGTGATGCGGGTCTCAATTCGCAGATTAGATGGCTGCAGGAAAGCTTTGACAGTGCACAAACTAGAACCTCAAGATATTCGAATATCAAGAATACAACAACTTTGCAGGGTTCTTGAGTTGAAAAGGAAACAGTAGAAGTCAAGATTTTTTTCTGTAATTAAATGTGTACTATATAGCCATAGAAATCTGATATCTTGCAAATAGAAGATTTCCATTGTAAAGCCTTAAAGAAACCTTGAGATTTTTCTGAAACATGATACACGAAAAAGACCCGGCTAGATATCAAGTACACTCAAAGAAAGACAAAAAAGAAACATAAAGTGATTACCAAATGTATTCATCACTCGAAATCATATAAATAGAAAACAATGAGCAGTTCTAGAGCGAGCCAGCGATCCCACCCTAACATACTCATAATTACCTGCTTTGGTCATCCTGCTTTTGACTCTCACTTCGACCTTGATGTAGTTGTTGATTCTACAGGTTTTGCTTCACTCGAACAACATCCACCTCCATGGTGATGATGATGACCGTGACCGTGACTGTGGCCATGGTTTTGCTTCCCCTTGAGATGCTTCCTCATGTCATATGCGTCCTCCCCATCCGCATAATACTTAGCTTCCACATCATGAATCTCGTAGCCTAATGTCTCCGTGTACAGATTGAATGCTGCTCTGTTACTTCTCCTCACATGCAACGAAACATACTCTGCCTCATAAACCTGCCACAAAACCCTATGAGAATAATTCAAACAATTCCAAATTCCAAAGGAAAAACAACAATCATCACCGGTTATTAAAGTTTCACAGGTAAAGGCAAAAGAAGTGAGTTCTTTATACAATCTGCATAGCTTAAAATTGCTTCAAACACAATTTCAAGAAGTGAAGAAGCAAGTACCAAAATCACTTCATCTTCATAAAAGTACCAAAACTAAGTAACACAAGTAAGATCCCAAAAATTGAAACAAATACTTTCAGATTCTTCAAATCACACATATTCTTTAATCCAAATTCTACAACACTACTTAACACAAACCCTAAACACTAATTCAATGACCAAATTAAGGAAACCCGATCAAGTAACCTGTTCCATGGCAGCTTGAGCGGCGGTCATGAGTTTAGTAGCGAGACCAAGTTTCCGATGAGTACGAAGAACAGCGAGAGAAGTGATATGACCATGGCACTCGTTGCTCTCTTCCTCCATCTTAGCGAGGACATAGCCAACGATGCGACCATTATAGTCCTCGGCTACATAGAGAAGCTGAGGCCAAGAGAGGATATGGTAGAGGTAATACTTCATCTGGTAGTTCTCAGGAAGACACATGAGATTGCAGGATTGCATCGCAAGTAGATCGTCCACCGTCGCTCGCCTGATGCAAACCATGGCTGCTCGATTTTTTTTTTCTTCTCTTGCGGATAAAGAGGGGTTAGGGTTTCGGTCTTCGATGGGGCTTTATTAATCTTGGAGATGGATTTTAATTACGGAGGAATATGGGGTCCTTATTATAAGTTTTGTTGATAGTTTTGGGGCTTATTGTAATTATAGGGAAATATGAGCTATAGTTTTTTTTTAGTTTTACGAAGGTTTATTGATTTGTTTGTCTTTTTAACATTTTCACACTTAGCTTATTTATTTGATTTTAATATGTAATTTTAAAAATTATTTGGAAATACTAGATTTCGGTATTTTTAATTAAGAAAGTAACCGAAACTTGATTTTTCAGTCAGTAGTTGAATAAAAAAACAGATTTTAATTGAACTTTTTAAAATTATAAATAACACATTACAACAAAGATTTTCAAAATTAGTTGTAAACTTGTAGAATAATTGGAATTATATATATATATATATAAACGTCTGGATTTATTATTTTATTACAAATTAGAAAATCGTTACATCGACGATTCTACAACGAGTATGTCTTCCGTCTTGATCCACGCCACGCCAGACGGGTTACCTGCTCCAAGCTGAAGATCTCCTGCAACTTTGTTGCCATTAATCCGTAAATATAATAAATCGCATCTTTTGACATTCGAACCCTAGACCTTTTGGTGTAAAAGCTTTAAAGCCCTTGGTCAATCACTGGGTCAAGAGAGCTTCTACGTGTATTTTTTTCTTTAATTAAATTGAATTAACAAAGTAGATTTTAATTAAGATTTTTAAAATTATAATAATACTCCCTCCGTTCCTTAAAGATAGATGCTTAAGGTTATGCACCCTTATTAAGATAATGCATTGATTTTTACGAAATACAGTTTTCAATAAAGTTTAACCAATAGTATTTCAATATTTGTCTTGAAGTTTGTAAAAGTGCATTAGAAAACAGTAAAAACTGTATCTTTTTGGAACAAAATTTTTTCGTAAAGTTTTTATCTTTTAGGAATAGAGAGAGTACATTTTAACAACGATTTCAAAATTAGTTTTTTTTGTTGGGAAAATTTATTTCAAAATTAGTTATGTAATAATAATTCAAGATTTTGCTTAGAATTTGTGAGGTCAATTAAAAATTCTCAAATCTAGTAAAAGTCAAACTCTTTTTGTTTTAACACTTCATATTATTATTATTATATTACAAATTATGAAAACTGTTATATCAACGATTCTACAACGGGTATGCCTTTCATCTTGATCCATGCTAGACGATTTTACTTTATCCCACGTTGTAGATCTCCTATAAGTTTGTCTCCATTAATCTGCAAATTTAATAATAAATCGCATCTTATGGGATTCGAACCCCAGACCTGATGTAAAATCTTTAAAACCTTTGGTCAACCACGGAGTTTCCACAAAGTCTAAAACTCTTTAGCTTCTTATTTAGGATTTGGGTCCAATTCGGCCTTAATTGTTTTTATTGTAAATGAAGTAGAAAGATTCTTGTTCCAAGAAGTACACCTTTCAATAAGGTGGGATCTCGATTGTATAAGTTTTCATACAAAGATTGTAGTTGGAAGTTGAAACTTGGAAGGGTAATTAACACTTACATGAGGCCATTGTATATCGCTAAGACTATGCTATGCACTTGCGGATCATCGAGTTGTATAAAATTTTAAAACTAGATCATGCATATAAAGACCAAAATATGGAGAGAATCCAAAGAAAAGGGACAAAGAGTGAGGTTTGAAGAAAATGCAGAGGAAATAAGTGAATCTTCTCTTGTTTCTTTCAAGCATCCTTCTAAAATAGTTTGATAAATAATCGAATACTTGCTAAGAAGAAGAAACATTATGTACCTCCTCACTCTCATTTTACTCTAGCTATGGCTAATTAAACAGCGAACATTTGGCTCTTTTGTTTTCAGGTTGAAATTTTGCTAAACCAGACTGATTCTTTGTGCTTTCTCTGGACATGTTTGTTGTCACTGACTCGCCTGACGGGCTCTCTCTGTTTTCTTCATTCTTCCTTTTATCTTGTGCCTCTCCCGGTAACCTTCGAAAAAACGAAAGTAGTAAAGATTTTATGTATCCATTGTTGCGCAATAGCATACTAGTCGCGTGAGGACAAAGGCTTATCAGCTAAAAAAATGAGTTTTTCTATAGTGAAACCAATGAAAGCATAAAGAGTTAAAAGCAATACCCTAATTGCAAAGTTGTATCTGAATCAGTCTTTTCGAGGCTGTACTTGTTGCCTTCTAAGCAAGTGTGGTTTAGGAGAGAGTTTTTGGGATCTACAGCGAAACATTTGATGTAAGATGGAACATAGTGTTGGGTAAACGACGGGAAAAAGCTTCTGAGTTCTTGAACCTATTTCAAGAGATGATTACAAGTCAGAGAAACAAGATTCCGCAAACAAGATGATTCAACGAAAACTATAATTAAGAAGCAGGAACCGTTTTCATTCACCTGTCGACGTAAGGTCTCATTTTCCAGCTCTGCTCTCTGTTCCTGAAATCAAAATAAATATTCGGGATGGTTAAAAATTGAAATGTACACTAGCTAGTTAGTTAGACCATGAACTTCTCAAAGGATACCATAGCCACTACAGAGCGGACACGAGTATTTAACACGGTTCAGAATCATGTGATCGCATAAGCTTTACATGATTTTGCAGTTAGTGTTGCATATAACTCAAGCATTACCTTCAACCGAGATTCTTCAAGTTGGTTAGTCAACAATTGTTCCTGAAATCAAATCACATAACCTTTATAACGAAAATGCAAACATCTTTACGAAATATGAAATGGGGAAGAGTGATATTACTACTCGTTTACCTTTCGCTCTCTCACAGACATCAATGAATCATTTAGTTGCTTCTCAAGGTGTTGCAGCTCTTTCAAGCTCAGAATATTTAACCCCTTACCCTGAAGTTGTCTATACAGAACACACAAACACAAACTCCATATAAACACAAAACTGGTAGGTGGTTCAGAAAGAATGTATACCAACAAAGCAAAAGTGAGATTAAGTTTCATACGAATGTTTCTCTTGAAGCTTTGTATACTCATCCTTCAAAAAATCCACCTCTGTACAACAACCCTTCTGGTTCTTCTAAAGAGCATATATATCAGATTTTTGATGCATCAAACACTAACACAAACACATGAATCTAAGAATTTACTCACCTCTGCTTTACAATCAATCAAAGAAGCATCTGAAGAAGAAGAAGAAGAAGAACTCTTGTAGTTCCCATATCTCAAAAGTGTTTTCTTCATACTAAAAAACCAAACAACAAATCACATCCACAATCAGAAAACTTTCAAGTTAGAAATGACCCAAAACAAACAAACATGCAAAGAACCAAATCCCCAAAATCGATTAAACAAGTACAAATCAAAACCTAGACATGCAAATCAAAGACATACCCAGTACTGGAGTACTCAAAGAGCTTGCCAGATTTGGAGAAAACGATGACAGCAACTTCAGCATCACAAAGAACAGAGAGTTCATTAGCTTTCTTAAGTAACCCACCACGCCTCTTAGAGAAAGTAACTTGTCTGCTATTCGCATTCTCGATCCTCTTTATCTCGATTTTACCACGACCCATTTTTTCTTCTCTCAACCCAATTTCAAATCTCTCTTTCTTTCTTTGTTCTTCTTCTTGAAGCTCTGTAGACAAAATTGGGGGGTTTTGAAAAGTACTTTTTGGGACACTATTAATGGGAAGACCAAAGATTGCTAAATTTGGATGGGAATATTGTTGTTTCTGGAAAAAGAGAAAAAGTGAAAGAGGAAAAAGAAAAGATTTGTATATAAATCTCTAAAAACTAGTAAATGTGTTGTGTGTTGCATGGGCACTGTTTTGCGTGCTTTCTCTTTTTCAATTTTAGGGGTTTTTGCATGACTCCTTTTTGCCACATTTGGAGGGTCTTGCCAGTTTCACTGGGTCCCACGTTTCCTTTTCTTACTAAAGTTGTGTTTTTCCTCTTTTACTCATTGTATTTTTCGAAGAAGACATGTGGTAATTAAAGACCATTCAAAACCGGTCCGAATTTAGAGAATTGCAATGTTGAATGAAAAAAATGACCGTTTTACACATTTTCATTCAATGAATCGTTTTGTAGGTTTGGACTCATGTCCGCTTCAGGTGATACTTTTACAAAAGTATATGACTATCGAGTCACTAGTATAGTGTTTTTGGGAAACTCTTGAGGCTCAAATTGATACATACTACTCAATGTCGAGTGAAACATCACTGCTATGTGCTTGTATAAGAAAGTATATAATTTATGTACATTTGCTACATAAAAGAGTTTAGATTCCCTATAAATAACCTTGGAAGAAACAATGAGAAGCATATCTAACCTAGTCAATGTCGTGTTCCAGCCTAGCCTTCCTATATTTATCTGAACCCTGCAAGAGAAGAGTATCTTCTATTTAGGTGACTTAACTATCATGTATAAAAAGAAGGTAGATAATCTACATACACGTATATACACAGTCTAGTTGTTTCTTTTTGAACATTTTGAAACTTGATTTTACCAGACAACATTATACAACATTGCATTGCATCAAAAGATTACAACTATCTACTTCAAATGACGACTATTGCAAACGCTTCTTCTATGCGGATTTCCCTCGAAATGCTCTTATGACAGTGGATCTGAAGGATTCTCCAACTCCACTCCAGAACGAAAACTTTCGCCCATACAACAACAGATTCACTGCTTTTTTCCAACCTTCTCTCGGAAACTCGATTTCCCGAGCAATTCTGTAATCCTCCCAATCTTCTTCAGGGTCTTCCAAAAGCGGGAGCGCTTCAAAACCATCAGACTCCAGGTGCTTGATCCAGCCGCGAATCAGATAGTTCACCACCTACTCGTTTTCATATGTAAAAGGGGTTCATACTGAGATCATTGCAGAGTTGAATAAATTTTTGAGGAAAGTTTTTGAGTTGGTCATTGTACCTCAGGGACTTCATCGTGTGGGCAGTGACCCGCTGGGCTAATCTCGTAGTATGGAGCGTTGGGAATTTCCTTCTTTATCCTCTTTCCCCATATTGGTGTCACCCATGGATCTTCTCTTCCATACATGAGACATATTTGAACATCGTTTTTCTTACACCTAACATAGACCATCAAAAAGCATTCCTTGATAAGCGACAAGACCAATCACGCAAAGGGAAAAACACATGAAACAAAAGAACCATACTGTCTTATACCTAGATAAAGCTTCGGAAAAAGAAAGCTGTCCACCAGGAGCAAACATGATCGAAGCAAAAGACGCTGCAGCAGCCGGATGCTGTGTGATCTCCACAATACGTGAGAATACTTTATCCACATTGGTAGAATGGTCTTTGTAGACCTGTTTAAGTATCTCAGCTATGCTTTCAGGATCACTAATCTTTTGCCACCTGAAATTCCATGGGGAAGTAAAACAAAATAAAAGATATCAGACTCATGTGGTCTCCAAGCTGGAAAATGATACTTTTAGGTGAGAATATATGTTAATATACTCTTACTTACACTAACTCTGTGAGTTGTTTCACTCTTGCCGGTAGAGGGAATGTTCCAGACCATGGAAAGAGACGTGCTAATACCGGGGATCTTACTGGATTAGGGAAGAAACCCCAGAAAGGTGTTGCATTAAGCAACGTAACACCCTTCACCAGGTGAGGATATGTTGCTGCAAAGTAGAGTGCTACATACCCTCCAAGCGAGTTCCCTGCAATGTACACAGGCTCACCGATAACCTGTAAAACAAATATACCACATACTCTTACCAACTCAGCAACTTATTTCAGGTCGGTTTTCGCTAAGTTAAATATTCGCAGATATTGTTTACCTCTTCTACAATATACTGAACTTGATCCTTCCAGAGATCCAGCGAGTACACGAGTTCATTAGCCCATGGTTCAGCTTCATCACCAAACCCCCAAAATGATTCATTCTTTTTCAACGCACCTGTTTCTTCAGAAATGGTAGTAGGATCTTCAGTAGGGAGAGATAAACCCTGACCAAGAAAATCCATCGCCCAAACTCGATAATCCCTTCCTAAATCCGTAAGCTGCTTCTCATAGTGAAAAGAACCAACACCAAAGCCAGGAAGAAACAACACCGCAGGAGCATCAATGTTATCACAACCCGATTTCTCATAATGTACTGTAAGCTTCGGCTTCCACTCGCTACGATAACGACTAATTTGAGCACCAGCCTCACCGTTTGATTCATCAGGCAAACCAGGAATCAAAACTTTGGACTTTGATTCTCCTCTTCTAGCTATACTACCTAAATCCTCATTCTCACCAACTACATAACCATCAGTAGTTCCATTTCGAATCACAAGTCTGGATCTTTTGACCACCTTAGATAATAAGATACTTGATCTATCTGGGACTAATCTTTTCTTGTCTAATTTACTACTCCAAGTCACCACAGAGCACTGAGGCAAGAAGTTCTGTGAGATTATCTCCATAACAAAAAACCCTGTAATGAACAAACCCAAACCCATATGGTTCCAAACGAATTAGCCACTCCATAATAACAAAGATGAGAATCGAAAGGAACATCACAGAGAGATACATGAACTGTTGCAGTAATCCACTTATCTAAATTACAAAACATAGCAAATCAAGTTCCGAGCAAACCAAAGCAGAAACTGAAACATGGGTTATTAGTTATTACAAACAACTTTCAAGAAATCTTCAGTCAAATTGAAATCAAACAACAAGTAGACAAAACCCAGAATTTGTATCGGAATAAAAGAAGGAGCTTGAGGTTATACCTTTCAGATTTCGGATGCGAGAAGCTGCTTCATGTAATGGGTTTACTTACAGAAGAAATTAAAGGGCGAGAATGAAGAAAAATCTAAAGGTTGAAGAAGAAAGAAGGTTGAGAATTGGCTTGCTTGTTGTCTTGGTTAACTATCGGTGGAAACCGACAAGAACGTTTTTGTTGAATTTATTGTTTTAAAGATTTCCAATTTCGTTGCTTTGGTTAGGTTTCTTTCAGAAAACAGTATTGACATGTTTTGGATCTGAGCTTTCCGCTAATCGACACTTTGCAATGTAGATATTTTTTGCGAGTGTAGCAAAAAAATTTGAAACAATTGTGTCCTCTCTTGTAATAAACCATTATCTACTGAGAGATTTGATGAACTTTTGAAAAAGAATAGTATTTTGGAAAAAAAAAAACTTAAACATATGATATTTTTAGAAATTGTCCTTAATTTTATATATTTTTAATTTTTTTTACATAACTAATCTTTCAACCAGCCAATTAACTAATCTAGTAATCTCTATTTGTTTTATTTGTTGTTTTCATCTATAATATTAAAATAATAATGAATTTGACGAATATAAGTTCATAAAACTTAAATATTCAATAATCGGTATACAATTTATATATGTAATTGTTTATACATACATACATATATACGGACCGCGGAACGGATATCCATTATTAAAAATTTAGTATTTGTGAGTTGCTTTATTTTAAAAGGATATTGATTTTTAATATTTTCTTTGCTTTTTAAAATTACGGATATCCAGATTGTTCAGATGGAATCGAAGCGGATAACGAATTGAAGCGAATCTAACTATTATTTTGCTATCTAATGGTGTCGCAAAAAAAAATTTGAATAATTTCTTTCAATAACCCATAGCATATAAATAAAGAACCATTAAAACAAAACAAAAAATCAAAAAGATAGCTAGACTTTCTTAAGATGTTTCTTCAAAATCATGGTTTCGATAACTCTGAAACCTACAAAAAAAAAAAAAAAAAGTAAAACAAAGATTGTAACTATCATCGTTAGATAATTACTAAATCTTCTGAAAAGAAATCTACTATTGAATTACCTTAATCCACCAAAGTAATCACGTTCAAGAACTGTATTTGTCTTTTAAGCAGTTCCAAATCTGTTTCCCCCAACACGATACAATGGCCACCAAGATGACAATGAAGATAATCCCGCCGGCAAGAATGTAAGCACTCATCATGTTTTTTATAACGCAACTGTTTTGTCTAGGTCTAGTCGTCTAGACAATTCTAGCTTTTATATACAAATTTTGTATGTTAAATAATAAAAAACTATATAATTTACAATTTCATAAAAGTAAACTCTCAGATTTTCTTCCATAAGTTAAAATTAACTTTTCTCACTAAAGGAAATAAAGAAAACACCTTGATGAGAGAATCATATAATTTCCTAAATTTCGATTGTATTGATTCAAGAGCGTTATTATATCATCAAAGGCATTGGACATATTGATCGTAATATGTTAAATGATTTGTGTTTCATTTACCTTAGGCTAAAACAAAAGAAAAGAATTTAGACCTTGTCCAAAAACACTCATGGTCCGTGCTTAGAACCGGACAAACCGACACACATAACATTTCTGACGTATTTATACAAAATTAACCATTTTCGAGTTCCCTTAATTTAATAAAATCTTAAAACTCCAATAAAGTTTAGTTGAAAGAAAAAAAAAACCATATCCAATTAACTCTATTTTAAATACGCCAACCGCGTTTTACCAATAAACGACTTTTTCCTAACAAATTAATTGAATAGCTTTTATAGTTGTTTTTCAAAAATTCAATTTCTCCTTCGAGGAAAAGAAGATTAGATAGTGCCTTTATAAGAAAAAAAAACATAAATTTAATTAACCAAAATAAAAAAATAAGAAAACAGAAAAATTCTTTGCGTAACAACAAAGACAGAAAAGCTCTCCGAATTACAACTCTCCTCCACAATCTTCTTCTTCCTCCTCAAGAACAACCAAACAAACAAAACAAAACAAGAAGAAATTTCCAGAATCAGATTATTCAATTTCATCTTCTTTGATCATCGGTGAGCTGGACATCAAATCAGAGAAGCTGATTCGATCGTTAATACCAAATCCCATTTCTTCCTTGAAGACGAATCAATCGGTGAGACGATCGTTGTTTTTCTTCTTTAAAATCGTCGATTTCGTGTTGGGTTTTCGATTTTGTTGACTAATTTCACGTTTTTGTCTTCAAAAAGGTGTTTTTGTGATCTGGGTTCATTCAATGGCCGGATTAGAGAAAAACGTTGAATTCTCCGGGAAGACGAAATCGGTGGTGACGAGTTTATTCAACAGATCACTCACGATTCACGGAAGAACAGTAGAATCAAACCCTAAATCTCACAATCTTAATCCTTCTTTGAATCGTACAACATCGATCACCAAATTCTACAATCCTGTTGAATCAATGGGTAGTTCTGTTAAAGGAAAAGTTAAGAATCTTTGTAGGTTATTCGAAGGTTCTAAGAAACCAGCTTCGAATGATAGTAATGCTTTACAAAAGGCGAAATCGGGGAAGTCGTTGTTGGCGGAATCTCGAATATCGCCTTTTTTGAGCTTGAATAACTCGGTGATTCGTCTTCCGGGGACTGAGGATAGGATTGTGGTGTATTTTACTAGCTTGAGAGGGATTAGGAGGACTTATGAGGATTGTTATGCAGTGAGGATGATCTTTAGAGGGTTTCGTGTTTGGATAGATGAACGCGATGTGTCGATGGATATAGCGTATAGGAAAGAGTTACAGATTGCAATGGGTGAGAAGAGTGTGGCTTTACCTCAGATTTTTATCATGGGGAAGTATGTTGGTGGTGCTGATGTGATCAAGAGTTTGTTTGAGATTGGTGAGTTAGCGAAGATTCTTAAAGAGTTTCCGGTGAGAGAGCCGGGGTTTGTGTGTCGTTGTTGTGGAGATGTTAGATTCGTTCCGTGTTCGAATTGTAGTGGGAGTAAGAAATTGTTTGATGAAGATGAAGATAGGCTCAAGAGATGTCCTGATTGTAATGAGAATGGATTAATACGTTGTCCACATTGTTCGTCTTGAGAGAAATCGAACCGAAAAAAACCAAAAAAAGAAGAAGAGGTATTTGTTACTCTTTTGGTATTTGCATTGTTGTTTAGAACAAGTGATTGATGATTGCTACAAGTATCCGAAAATCTCTTTTGGATCGGCAATCTTTCGCTTTTCAGTTTGTTGATCATCGGTATGGGGAATGCTGATGATGGTTGGTTTTAGCTTATTATGTATGTTTGCTACTTGTAAGGGCTAATGTAATTTGTGTAGTCAAAATGTTGAAACGGGTAGTAAGCATTTTGGCTCTTGAGTGTGCGCAATGTTGTGAAAGACAACTTGTGTTTTCTTATGCTATATATTATTTGATTGTAAATATCTAGTGTGTTTATGGGTATTATGTTGATCACGAAAGTAATTGTGTTCTACACGATTCCCTACTCACTGATCGTCTTTTTATGACAAGTTGGGGTAACAAGTATTATACAATCATAATTACTCCTCGATCTTGTTTGCCAACTCTCGATCAAGGGCTCTCGAACCCAAATCATTGGTTGATTGGTATTATCCTGGTGGTTGAAACATGTAACACACGGGACTATTGTATGTCATTGACAATATTCAAAACTTGGTACCGCACCCATTCATGACTATATTGGTTACAAGTCTAGAAAGTGGTCATACTTCGTTTTCACATGATAAACAGTTAAAACTGGTGCTGTGCAACTTGATGCGAAATTACTTATAAAGTGAACTCAACATTTAACCTCTATTACCAGCAAAATCTTCTTTGTCATGACTCATTAAAATGGTCGTTACGACGGGTTGAAGCCAATCCGGTAGATATAAAGAAACGATGGGTTCAAACATGGTAAAAGAGAGCTCTTACTATCTTCTATAGTCTATTTGAGTTGCTTGACGAATGAGCTAAACCAAAGAGAAATTAGATCGAACTTTTCGTGAAATATCGAGAATTTTTAGGTGTACATCCTCAAGGGAGTCAATGTCTGAAACGCTCCCCCCAGGTAAGTCAATGTCTCAAATGCACCTGTCATATTCAAATTATTTTAATCGGACGGTTTTGAGAGTAAATTACTCTTTAACCAGGCCAAAGTCACGTTAATTACGACCCAACCAGCGGTATCCGGTTCGATATTCGACCCATTCAGATCTCATTCGGATCTATCCGAATTCACGATAAAATTCCAAATGCTTTTGAAATCCCTAACAAATCTCTCAGTTTGAAACTTTCGATCTCCCTCGTCATATCAAAACCGTTCAAAACTGAAGGATAACTCGGCTAACTGCGTTGAAAAGGGGCAAAAATCAAGGTCTATACAATGGTGAAGACATCTATCGGACCGCCGAAGAAGATGAAGAAGAAGTCGAACAAATCGATTCCGACAGTCGATCCTCCCACAGTCTCACCGGAACCCAACTCACCGGAACCCAACCCACCGGTGGAAGATAAGGAAGAAGAAGAAGTTGAAATAGATGATGGTGGGTCTGACAAGGGAGAGGAAGACGATGGTGGGTCTGACGAGGGAGAAGAAGACGATGGAGAGGAAGAAGAAAAAGAAGATGGAGAGAAAGAACAAGAAGACGAAGAAGAAACCGAAGAAGAATCGTTGGAGGAAGAAGAAACCGAAGAAGAATCCTTGGAGGAAGACGATGGTGGGTCTGATAATGGAGAGGAAGAAGAAGAGGAAAACAATGGTGGGTCTGATAAGGAAGACGATGATGAAGGAACCGCGCATGAGTCGCAACCAACAACGGTTGCAATGGTATGTATTTCGGACATCTCCATGTACTTCAAAAATCTCAATGCTATTTCTCTTGTGTAAAATTGTATGTGGATATTGTGATTTGAATTGTAGGATACAGAGATAGTATATGAACCAATGCAGCCTTTGGAGATGTGTTTCCCTAATAGTGAGTATGGGAAGGCAGTCAAAATCGTGACCAAGTGTTATGTTGACAAGGCAATTGCGAATCTACAAAGCACGCTTGATCCGGAGGAGTTGGAATGGTTCGAAGAAAACCCACAGTTTTGTCATTTTTTTCACATGCCAAAGGACAAAAATCACATGACCATGGGAATGTGGATGCTTCTTCCCCGCAAGGCGAAGACAGATAAGAAAAGAGAAGCTTGGTTTGTGGTCAATGGGGTTCCAATAAGATACTCTATGAGAGAACATGGACTTTTGTCTGGTTTGAAGTGTCAATCATATCCATCAGGCTACAAAGCATTTGGAAATTTTAGGTTTGTTCAGAAGTATTTCAAGAAGGAAAAACCAACATATGGTGCTATTGAGAAGAAGTTTTTGTCAATGAAACGTTGTGGAGATAGATTAAAGATGGCGGTATTGTACTTCTTATCGAGTATCATCATTGGCAATGCTAAGGTTGGAGATGGAGCACCTCCAGTAGAAGACATATTTAGAAGAG